>JAZDUA010000113.1:180000-277500 GCA_038098605.1 Gryllus longicercus | reverse complement strand
GGAGAGGGAGGGAGAGGGAGGGAGAGGGAGGGAGAGGGAGGGAGAGGGAGGGAGAGGGAGGGAGAGGGAGATAGGGGAGAGAGGGAGGGGGAGAGGAAGAGAGAAAGAGAGACCGCGTGGAACGGCGAGATACAGACAGGAAGATGTGGGAGAGACGCGCGGGGCAGCACCAAATCGGGCTGAGTGAGGTGATATGTTGTGTCGTGGGCGGCGCGTGAACTCGTGGTACGTGGATGCACAATAAAATGGAGCGAGAATGCACGAAAAACGATGGTAGAATACCATGAGAGAACGTTGCTGAACCAACGCAAAAGATAGAGAGGAAGGAGCGGCGAGCGGTGCAAGAAGGATGGAGGAAGGGCAAGGAGGATGGGACGGGGAGTATGAAGTGCGATGGGCCAGTGAGGATTAAAAGGGAGAAAGAACCGGAGCGATGGACAGCGGGCGTGAATGTCGGGAGGGGTGCACGACGAGGCGGGGTGAAGCGGCGTGCAGGCCGAGCTATCGCTGCGCGGTCGCCCTGTGAAGCAGGGACTGCGACGAGGAGCGGGGGTGGGCGTGGCGTGGGCGGGGCGGGGGAGGAGGGGGGCGGCGCCACGGGGCAGGTGTTGTTCGCGGCTGGCGCGCGACAACCGGCCCGAATTAGCCGCGCGCGTCCGCCTTGTGAATAATGCATCCCGCCCGCCGCGCCTATTAGGGCGCGCGATAGTTTTCACGCGGCCGCGCCAGGATTAAGAGCGCAACGACCAAGGCGCCCCGCCCCACGCGGCCCCTTGCGGTACCATTGGCTCTCCCAAGGTCCCGAGGCACACGCCCAAATGAATAAGACGAGGAAAATAACCCCCATAAGGAAGCGAAATTACTGGCATTTCACAATTGTTAATGATAGACGTTCGCGTGCAAGCATTTGCACGAAGTTCCATGCATTCTCATAAAGCGCTCGAATACACATTTCGTTTAATCTTAATTTTGCTCATAATCTTCCATTACCAAGAATAGAAAGGAATAGCAATACACGTATTCGTCGAGCCAGTAGAGTGAGTCGGCTTAGAAACTGTACACTTCGTTGTTGGCAGGTTGCAGCAAGGTTTTCAATTCATTTTTTGCTCCCCAGGATTTTTTTTGCTTACCTATATTTATAATCCATTTTTGAGAACGGTGAAATAACAAAAAAATAATAATAATAATAAAAGAAGCGACTGAAGTACTGAACTCTCAGCATTCAAGCGACATATTGATTATAGGAATTTTCCAAGCGATTATCTAGTTTTTATAATAAGATAACCTATTTATATGCAGATATTTGGTAATATTTATGGCCAATATTTTCTGTTTATTATTTTTCACTAACATTTTATTTCTGAATAAAATATTTCTATTACTTCTTTATATGTTATGTAAATATGTGACTGTATGTATAATACGAATTACAGACAGACAAATTATTACTCTTGTGTAGACAAAACACAAAACTAACACATTAAAGAACACATACATTTGTATCAAAGGTTTTCAAAACATTGCATCGCATCAGCGATGACTAAATATTTCAGCAGAAGTTTAATAGAAATTCACTGTAGACATGTGATACTGAACCGTTTCATTATTTCCAACATATTCTGTAATTTTATAATGTCACATGAATGTTCATTAACAAAATTACACTAAAAAACTACTAAATAAAATTACTGTTGAAAAAACCGTCTTGCCAAGATACCACAATACACAATTACTTTCATCATTCCAATCAGATCTACAAAGAATCCTCGATACAGCAAAGAGAACTATCTCATTTCCAGGATATTGATGTGTGTCATGTTTACTTCTAAGCGTAGTTCATGCAGGAAGATTACCCCTTTATATAACTCCCTTTTCTGTCCATGTGATTGCAATCAGAGTTCGCTGTTGGCCTCCACAGTATGAAGAAGCGAGGGATAAATACCAAAGCAATATCATAACAAACGAGGCACGAGGCACGAGGCACGAACCACGTTCTCTCTCTCTCTCTCTCTCTCTCTCTCTCTCTCTCTCTCTCTCTCTCTGTCTGTGTGTCTCTCTCTGTGTATCTATTTCCCTCTGTTTCTCTCGCTTTCTCCATCTCTGTCTCTGTCCTGGCTCTTCCTAGTCACCTCTACCCTTACACACAGGGTTGAATAACAGATGAATGGATATGGATGGGATGAAGCTCAGAAGGTATATTTCGTAATTCGTGACGCCAATCACGCCACAATCGCACGATTAAAACTCCCTTGCAATAAGGGGTGTTCGATCTCGCTGCTTTCAGCCTCGCGTACATAAAGAATGCTCCAAGCCCATGCGCGCATGACACCGGCTCCAGAGTAATGTACACCCAGCAAAGGGGCAGATCCCAAAGCACCGACATTGCGCGCCCGTTGCTACGGGAATCAATGGTTGCCAAGGGCAGGCGAAGAAACAATTTGAAAGTCTAATAACACGCAGACCGCGGGCAGGTGGCGGCGCGGGGCCGGCGCGGGCGGTGGGGGCGGCGCGGGCGGCGCGGGCGGAGACGCTCGTAGACGGGCGCGCGCCGCTCGCGCTGTAATAAAAAGGTAACAGAGTTTGCATCGTGACATAAGTGGCGTGTTAATAATGCATCGTGGAGACGTCTGGCTAATGGACAGAGCGTCGGCCTCTCTTCTCCTCCGCGTCCCGCCCCCGCCCCTCCCACCCCGGCACCAAGGCGTCCCCGCCCGCGCCCTCGTCCCGCTGCCCCCGCCCCCGCCCCCGCCGCACGCGTGCCTCCGGGGAGAGAGCGGCCGCAGCCACCCCTCGCGCCGCACAGTGCGAAATTGCCAGAGCTGCTCGGGACGAAGGCTGGTGAGGAATTTGGGGGTAGTTTTCCGAGGTTTCTCTGATCAATGCCAGGTGAATGCCCGAGCAGTGCCTTCACAAACGGGTCGCGGACCGCGCCCAATATTACCTTCCTCGTTATTGCCTTTACTCTCCCCTTGCACACACACACTAACACACTTAGTAGTATTACACTAATCTACATGTCGGGAAACCATCCTGGCTCTAACAGGTTGTTCCAGTTGGGTCTTTGCTCCGCTGGCGGAAAAACTCGTAAATCGACGTGTTAGTCGGCGCCGGATCTCACATTCTGGCAGCGAGGAGCTCCGCCCCCTCCCGAAATATAATAGGCATAACAGTAGTGGGGCTAATGATCATAACAGTTAACGCACCCGGAAACACAGAATAATTCAACCAATCAATTGGGAGAAAGTCTCTTCCCCTTCTCTGCCATGAGACGAGGAATCTTACATTTTCAGCACTCACGCATGGAAACTATTACTCTCGTTTATGGCTTACAGATTGGAATGTCTAACATCGCGGTACGCGTACGGTAAAGTTGCAATTTGTGTTTTCCAGTAAACTAAAAATTGGAGTGAATTAATTAATACAGTTGCAGACTCGCATGTTGTAAATGATTCCGAGTATATACTTGTGATTGCACACATTCCTTCATTCCTCTAATAATTCTTGTATCACTTTTACAAGAGTTTGTAAATCCTCCAATGTCTCTGGGACTTGGTATTGCATATATTTATTATAATGAAAAATGTGTTAAACTGTATGTTTCTTGTACAAAACTTTTATATAATACAGCAACTACAATATTATAAAACATACTAGAAACAACAATAACGGATAGTTCCGCTACGTAGGAAAGTCGCACACTGTGCGCGCTGAGCGAGCGGTCTCGGGGGGGGGGGGGGGGCGAGAGAGGGAAGAGCGACGGGGGAGGGGCGAGAGGAGGGAGGGGAGGGGCGACGCGACGGGCAGTCGAGTGGTCCGTCAGCGCCCAGACAGCGCGAGGGCGCAGCGATAGCGGAAAGTGGCGGCCCATCGGTCGATACTCCGTGTAAGTACGTTTACACATGCAACTCTTGTCCCGCCTTCCCCTACCCCCCCCCCCCCCACCAACACAGCAGGAGCGCTGCGCCGCGATGTCCAGCGGTCGGGGATCGAACCAAGGGCGAGTCCCCACAACACGAAACGACGCAATCGTTACAAAGGGTAGGTTTCAGCAAATGCAAAAAAAATTGAACTGTTACCAAAAGATGAGAAAGTTAGTAATTGTATGTTCGACGGTCGGTGCCGTATATTTCTGACGGTTTTCAATCTGCGATAAAATACAAAATCGATCGCAAAATGCGAAATCAAATACAAAGTGCAAAATAGTCGTAAATCTGCGGTATCATTGTAAAATTGCATTTTATGTTTTCCTTCGTGTTCGCTCTCTAAATAGGGACGCGACATCATCAACACAGCGATGTTTGAAAACATTTAATTTGACAGTGGCCAACCGTATAGAAGCTGAACAATTTTCCAGTCAATATTGTTCAATTGTTACTGACAGAAGAAATAGGATAAAGGAAGCCAACATTGAAATACGTTTTCACTTGATTTTTCAGTGTAATATATTGATAATGTATATTTAAGTTGATTTCATTTAACAAAATACATGATCTTTTAAAAGAATCTTATGCAGTTTTAATAAGTTTTTACATATTGCAAAACAATTCTTTTCCTCTTCTTTGACTAGTGTTGTTCCAAAGCCTATAGTTTTATACAAGAGAGAAATCATTCTATATATTTAAATATACTTCTTTATATAGTTGTTAGAGGTCACCAGTGGCAAAATGTTAAACTATTATCCCTTATTTCTTGATTTTAATGGGGAATTTTAAAAAGCATCAAAATACTTTTTTAGCTCAAAGAGACGCCTCTTAATAATAATGTTTTCAACAAATAATAATGTTTTCATCACAGTTTTAATAATAATGTTTTCATCACAGTTGTTTCCGTTTATCGTCTTCATCGTATCTATATTGCTAAATGCGTGTTTTATTAAATACTGCATTAATGTATGCTACTGCTTTTATACATAAGGTCGTTCCACAAGAACCTGCATACAACCACAATGGTGGTCTACATAAATGGCTGTGGTGGTCGATGATCCTCTGACACGCACGTGCTCACAGAAACAGATCAAATGTCCATTTCAGAGTAGGGTACCTTCATATCTGGCGTTCTCCACACACGCTTTAAAGAGTTTTTACAGCTCTTTAGTGGTTTTCATTTTTATGGTGCATAAATGCGGTAATGTACGGTTCGCACAACTTGAGATATTCTTCTCTGCTCAGCCTATATCGTGCTCTCAGAACATAATGTTAATATTATATTTGAATGAAAGCAAAATATTTAAAACGTGATAATGTTTGAAATCTTTGATAGATGCGATTTTTTTTGATGTTACGAAACGCCAATTTAAGTTCTATCAAATTTGAAAAACACAGTGGCAATTTAGTTTCGCAAGATACATGTTTCTGTGTTTGCTGTGTTTCTATTGAATAATGCAGAAAAGGTATCTGCAATATGTTTTCAATAATTGAGGTAGCTTCTATGAAGAGTGAAGCAAAAAATATTCCCCTGAAGATACACAAACAGTTTTTTGGTATTAATACATTGTAATGGATTCATATTGTAGTAATTTATTCTACGAACTAGAACATTAAAAAAATACCTTATATGGAAGAATCTTCTCAACAAGATTCTTAGGTTGTCTCAATAAATGTTTGATAAATTCAAACGAAGGAAGTTAAGAAATGAACATTTTAAGTATTGAGACACTCACAGCTGAACAAAAGATTCGAAGAAAAGCGTTGAAAGTCTTCTCTTGCAATAGCAATTGTAAGAATTAGATAAAATTTTATCAATGACTTGCGAAGATTGGGACCTTATCCTTTCACATTCATCGTTATGACATATCATAATGGAGCGATACATATCACGTTGGTAGAGAATTTCTATGTGTAAGATTGGGTGCACAAGAAGCAAGCACAGACTACCAAGGAGAGGTCGCGAAATGCGCAAAGAAAGAGAAAGAGGAATGGGAGAAGCGAATTGGCTGCGTGATCTGGAGGTGAGGGTGAATTGAAGCAAGGCAGGAGTTGAGGCGAAAACCGGGGTTGCTCAGGGCATCAGTTGATGTCATAGTAGTGCCACTGTTCGGAGGGCCCTAGGGCTCGGGTCCCGACGGTGGCAGAATTTTCAACACTAGATTATAAAGCAAGTCGAATTCAACCGCGGAGGAAAATTCCAGCGACCGGCTACTCTGATCTTCCATGGTTTCTCCGATCAACACCACGCGAATGCCGGAGCAGTACCCTATCAAACGGGCCACGGGAGGAACGCGGTCTCTTCTTCCTCTTCCTTGTCCTATCCTCACCCTTACATACACTTATATGCAGCACACTACCAAGTATGTTGGCAGATCAGGCGGGGGAATAGAGCTTGTCCCAGCTGGGGTTTTGCCCAGCTGGTGGAAAATACCTGGTTGAGGAAAACCCCGCCAAATAGCATTTAGGTCGGCGCAATGTTCATCCTTTCGGCGGGGGAGATCACCGCCTCCTCGTGCGTTAATCACATGCATTACACTAACGGGACTAATGACCTTAGCAGTTGTCGCAACTAGTAATAATAATAAATCAAACGATCAATCATTGAATCAATCAACGAGACTAAAGAGCGGTGAGTGCGTTTGAATCAGGCCGTGAGCTGGATGTGAGCGAAGAATGGCCGTGTCCTAAAGGAGGTGGGGGCGACGCAGGAGACGAGGCAAAAGCGTTGTGAGTGCAGTGGTAGCGGGTTGTGAGCTAGGCGTGAACAGAACGTCAGCAGGGTTGGAGCGGTTTGAGAGGGAGTGAGTGCATCTCCAAAAATGGTGATAGAAACAGGTGGCGAGGAGAAGGCGTGGTGAGTCAGGTGGAAGCGTCATGAGAGCAGAGTGGAAGAGGACTGGGAGTGTTGGGAAAGCAGGGGAATCGTAGTTTATGTGGGATGAAGCGGAACGGAACGGTGGGATGTGTGCTGTGAGAGGAGTGGGCGTGATAGGAGCGAAGAGGGGCTGTGAAACGGAGCGGACGCGAGGAAGAACAGAAAAAGAAACGTTGCGAGAGCAAGGTGGGAACATAGGAAGAATGTGGGAGCGGAGTTAAAGCGAGATAAAGACATAACAGACGTGGAGTGCTCGGATGATGGAGTACTACCGCTATGAGTGACACTGGGGCGGGGCGAGGCGGGGGCGTGGGGGTGGGGGTTGAAGGGAAGCGGGGAAGAAGGCAATGCCGGGACGGAAGCGGGGCGTAGTCGGGCACCGAGTGCAGCAGGAGAGTTGGCACAGGTGAGACACAGGTGTAGGGCAAGCGGGGTGGGCACGGAGTGGCAGCGGGGAGGAGCGGGTGGGAAGCGGGGCGGGATGGGGCGGGTGCTGGGGGAGCGGGGTGAGTGTGGGGTGGGAGTGGGGTAAGAGTGGGGTGGGGAGAGAGACGGGGCGGAAGCGGAGCGGGGACAGCAGGGAGAGGGGTGGGTTGGGAGTGGGGTAGGACTGGGGTAGGAGTGGGTGGGAGTGGAGTACATGTGGGGTGGGAGTGGGTGGGAGTGGTTTAGACATGGGGTGGGAGCGGGGCGGAAGCGGAGCGGGGCGGGGCGGGAGAGGAGCGGGGACAGCAGGGAGCGCCGCGGGCGACGGCGTCACAGGCTGAGAGCTTATCAATTTCACGGCGCGCCGTAAAGCCCTTCGCTTTTAGGGGAGTGCTCCATTAAGAGGAAGCGGATTTTAATACGTTTCTTCTTCGTCCGCTGGCTGCTGCAGCGAAAGGCGTTTCACGGCACAGATTCCCCCCTGCGTTCCCTCCCCCGCCCTCCCCCCACCGGCACCGGGCCACGCTCGCAAACCACCTGGCGCTGCCCGGAAACCCAGACTCACGACAGGCGGCACAGATGCAGTCTAGTCGCCTTCACTGACGAATGAGCACAAAAGGTGCGCCGCCCAAATAATGAAACAAAGTGCGAACGTATTAAATTGAGTTTTAAGACTGTACTACACTTCTACAAGCTGGCCAATTAAAAATATTGTCAATAAGAATTAGAGAATTTTTGTTATTTAATGAAAAATGTGGTCGTGTTTACTAGTAAATCAAAGTTAAATAGGGGAAATTGTTGTAAAGAAACATCCGTAATTCTTTATTCGTAGAAAAAAATTGGTAACATTTAAAAAAAATATCCAATGCTACAAATTATTTTTTCCCTTAGGAGCGCTGTTGAAAACTGTACTTGTACAGGCAGTAGTTACCGAGTGTTTTAAGTCTTGGGCAGAGAGTTTGACTTCTACAATACGAGTGTGCGCCTATACTCCTAATGATGAATGGGAGTGTTACAATCAAAAAACGTTTGAGAAACAATCATTAGCAAGAAAAGATGTGTCTGTGTAATTAATTATTCCTTCTCTTTTAGTTTATTTATACTATTTACTTATTTATTGATTTGTTCAACGCATGTGATCAATTTTCTGGGGGTTGGCAAATTTTTATTGTTTTGAAGCCATAAATCTCAACATGGCCGATGTCGGATCTCCCCGGTAAGGCGTATGTGCTCAAACGAAATGATGATGATGGTAATGACAAGAGAATTAAATAAGGAAAGACGTGAAATGAACGGCAGACGAATCAAAAGAACGTCCGAGGAAGCTTGCGGTGAACCCTCGTTGTCCTCTAGAAGTTGACTAGCTTATTTCCAAAGAGACGTCTACATTTCCATTTATTTTTTAGTTTTACATGCCAACATATTTTTAACATGCTTCTGCATCATCTCAACAATTATGTACAAAATGGCGTTTTCCTGCGTTAAAAGTTATCATAAAAATGTTTAATCTAATGTTGAAGTATAAGACTAGACTTGAATTTAAAAAAAATATTTTTTGGAATTACCTCTTTTTGGCAATAAGCTCTTCAATTCCTCTTGAATCAAAGGGGGATCGAATCCCGAACGGTGGAAGTGGTGGAAGTCGCTCTCTAGTCTGACCCCCACACCACCAATCGTACGTCCACTAACTATAATAGCTTTTACAGAACGATGAGATGAAATCAAACACGGAAACGGCGGGACAATGTGAATTCTTTTCGTGACCACGTTGGCCCACAATCAGCCTTTACAAATGCATGGGGTTACGAAGATATGGAAGTGAAATAAAAATCGATGGCTATTTCAAAAATAATGAGATTTTCAGGAAAGTTAGAAACAATTTACATGATATGTAATCATCATTCATTTGATCTCTTGTTGACATAAAATAAAAATACTTCGTAAATAAATAGCAATATAATATTTAATACTACAGATAACCTGTTACAAAATGAAGGGAAGAAATCAAAATGCCACAGTAGAACACAATATTATTTCTTGAACACTGAATTTCATTGGCCAAATAAAATCAAGAGGACCGCCAGTCGAAATCTATTTAGCCTACCTAGTGGTGCTGTATTTTTTAATTCTCAAAATCCTCAAATATCTCCAACTACTCCCCATTATCCCCACACTCACTTCATCTACCTCGGTATTGTCAGATGTCTTTACAAATGTGCCAATAACACTTGTAATTTCATTGTGACCCGGTAAGTTCACAATTTTTTTATTGCTTATGGGTACGTCATATTCAAAATGTTTTTTGGCAACATATCCTTAAAGCGTAAGTAATAATGTGAAAACACTTAAGTTTCTATCTTGTTGAACTTGCTTCAACTTTACGTTACAGTCGCAGAGACGCAAGAAATTGTTTTACATTATTATGTAATCATTACTACCATAATAATATAAGTAACAATGAAAAGATAATTATGATTACTAACTTCCGTCTTACATTAAAGTGAGTTTGGGTTGGTGATTTTAAAAAAATCCTTGTAGTGATATATTGTTTTTTATCGAAATATTTTTTCGATCGATTTTTTTCTGTTATGTTCAGTCTGATTAGTATTGGCGAAATTTGTGATTAGTATTGGTAGAATTGGGCTGAAGTACATTCAGTTAATATTTTAATTTACTAACAAGCCTACTCAAGGCAGAACCAAAATATTCACACAAATATTCTACTCATCATACATCTTATAAAAGTACCTGGAGTATTGAAGTTGCCAAACTCTATTGAAAGAAACAAAGCTAACAAAAATTTTACTATTATCTCACACAAATATTGATAAAAGACAATGGACAAAATCTACATTATAGAACTAAAATAAAAAGGTGCAAAGAATAATGTGGTTACGAATCAGTTTTTTCATCAAATCCATTTACGCAATTGAATATTCTATTTTCAAGAGCATTCAATTTGGAGTCGAGACAGCAATTATCTAAACAACAGTTTGAATCTAGAGCAAGAGACGCCAGTGATGAACATTTTCAATTAATGAATTACCTTCAAAGTTATTAGAGGTCAACGACTACAGAACAATTTAATTTATCTGAACTAATACCATTAATATTTTAATTTGAGAGCACTCCAATGAATTACAAATTTAATGATTTAAATTATTTCTACCAGAAGCATCATATCCTACTAATGAACTCAGAAACTCTTTAAAACTTTGCAAAATTAGCTCGCACCATTTCCCTCCAACCCGTTTACAAGATATTACAGTACTGCGGCATTAGAGAACGTGGCGTGCGGGTTGCAGAGCGCAGGAGCCGAGCGGTTGGCGACAGAGGCAACGGCGGCGGCCACGACGAATGACCGGCAGCGGCCCGTAACTCGGCGGCGGCGGCGGCGGCGGCGGCGGCGGCGGCGGCGGCGGCGGCGGCGGCGCGGCTCCGAGCAAAAATCACGGACGGTCGAATTACCGCCCATGAAATATGCAAAAACGACGCAGGCTAATCGACGACGGGCGGCGGTGGCGGCGGGTGGACCGGGCGGGGGAGGGGGCGGGGGCGGGGGCAACTCAGCCACCGTCAGTCTTGCCGCCGCGCAGTAATCAGGGTTTAAGGGCGAGCGCGTGATTGCCCGCTCCCGGCCCCCGCCAACCGGACAGTCGTTGCCGCCTGCGCCGCCGCCTCCCGCGCGATGGCACCGCACGCTGTCGGCAGTCGGCGGTACAGGAGGCGCCCTTCCCCAAACGCCGCTGTCACCGTCTCTCTTCCGTGATAACGTCGGAATGATGATTTTATACGACGGTCTAACATGCAGGCTCCTGCTCAAACTACTATATTTCTATGCAGATAGCCCGATTTTCGTACCACTATTCTATTATTGTGTATTCGTCTACATCACGTCAGTTCTGAGTATCCCTAGATATTGTTAATCGCTGTATTTTCAAAGATTCAGCACCGGATGCAAAATATATTATATTGTTCCACTGCCATATTTATCGTTTAGATTTTTAGCTATCACTTTATCTCCACAGTTTGAGCTACTGCTGTAAACTCAGCATTATCTTCGACACCCTTCCCAAAATTGCTTACAACTTCTCAGACAAAAGCCGATCACATTCATCGTTCGCATTGTGTATTCTACTTCCAGAATAGAGCAGGCTCACCTTTGGTCTGGGCCACACCACCTCATGCAGGATGTAGCATCTACCACTGCAACCGGTCAATAATCCCAGTTCCGCCGACGCAGCCGTCGCCACCACATTATACATTCTGCATTGCATCCCCGCCATCGCCGCGCCTGCTTTCGCTAATCACCCACGGCGCCGTGGGCGGGCGCGCAGGAGCGCCTGCCCCGCCTCCCCCCTCGCCCTGGTCGCCGCGGAACGCGTTATGTCAAGTATGCGCCACTTCCCCGATGGAGGATATACGTTTGATCCGCCCCGCGGCCAAAGCCTCTGTTTCGACCGAGAGGCCCGATGCCTCACCCCTCGTTCGGAAACGGCTACAGGAACACGCCCCGACGAGAGTTCGGCTGAAATATGCGTCCGCTCCCATTTTTCGTTGTTTGACTCGACGTCCCCGAGAGGTAGCGCGTGTGACGGCCGCAACGGAACCTAGATCACATCAAAGAACTTCAAACAAAAGCAATGCCGCATGTTTCTGAGAGCAGGTGACACGTGTTAATTGCTCGCGTGGCCGGCGCCAGAAAAAAAATTAAATCTTTTTCATCTTAGAGGCCTGACAAATGACACGTCATTATTTCTGATTGCAAGTAATCACATCCAATACGAGACTCTCGCGGGTGTGATTAAACATTTTGTTTGTACGGGAAATTAATCAAGGCAATTCCGGCCCCTTTCATTCCGCTTTGTTATTCTTTGAAGCCCCCCTCCCCCGCCCGCCGTCCCGCGCTCCGAGCAGCAGTAATTGAGCCTTTGTCTGTGGTAGCCCCGCCCCCCCGCTCAAGGTGTTTGCCCGGCGCTGCTGTCCCCACCGCCCCCTTCGCCTTCCCCCCGAAGACCGTACTGGCAAAGGTGGCTCAGGGCACCAACTGATCTGTCACTGCAGTGCTTCTGACCAGGAGGAGGTCCTAGGTTCGAGTCTCGACGCAATATTTTCGAGATTAGCTACATAGCTAGGTTGAATTCAGCCGCGCTATCTGGAAGAGATTTTAGGGGCCGGCTGTTCTGATCGGTAATTTTACGTGGTTTCTCCAATCAACACCAGGCGAGAATCGAAGCAGTACCCTAACAAACGGAGATGGAGCGCGCGATCTTTCCTTTCCCTTCCTTGTCCGATTCTCACTTCTTACTTACACTCACAGGCGCTACACTACCACACATGTCGGTAGTTCAGCCGGGAACTAAGAGCTTGTAACGGGTGGTACAGATCCCCGCTGGTGGGAGATACCTAGTTGGGGAAAATCCACGCAAGTCGACGTAGGTAGGCGCTGGATGTCGCCATCCAGACGAGTAAGATCACCGCTCCCTCCAGCGATGAAACATGCACTACACTTACGGAACCAACAAACATAGCCTTTGACGCGCCCGGAATCAATCACACGCGAAGACCGCGTGTAGGTGCATCGTCGCTCGCGCTACCATTCTGCACACTGGCATACGAAGCCGCCGTGATTTTCCGTTTCATTACGTTGTCAATACGCTCCTTGTGAGGGCACGTCTGTTCCGAAGGTTCTTTCTTTCTTTTCTTGCTCTTTGATCTCTCCTCGCCAGATGAATGTTCCTAGGTGCGTTAATCCTTTCGTTAAATGTTCGTATGTTCGTTCGTATGTTCGTCGTGCATATGTTCTTCGTTAATCTCTGGTGCATATGATTGTCTGTCTATTCATATTCTCCAAGTTATGCTCGCAGTTTTTCTTTTCTCTTCCTTTTTCAAATGTTTATTGTTTAAATTATTTCTATTCTTCATGTCTCTTCTCCAGATGAATATTCTGAGGTGTATTGAGGATCGCGCCAACAATCAACTCTTGCACATGTGGATGTTTTGTTAGTCGTTTCCAACCGGTGGTTTGGTCATTCTCCCTCATTCACCTTTTTTGTTTTGTTTTGTGATGGTTCTTCTTTTCTGTTCGTGATTTACTTATCGTGATTTTTCAGCTCTGTCATTATGCTCGTTGCCTTTGACCGTTCTACTCTTCAATCGTCTCTCTTATGTTGAACTCCTCTCCTGCCATCCTTTCCCTTATTCATTTCGTTTTCGTTAAACCTATTCTTTGTTTGTCAACTCACTACATCATCACTCTATAAGATCTCTCGTTATTCGAAATGATATTTCCTTATTGAATACTTCTGCCTTCCTTCAGTGACAACTTCAATATGCTCCTCCTTTTAGTGAAAACTCAACTATTTATTTTCCAAAATTTGTTTTATCTCTCTGTAATCAATGTTGAGTTGTTTTGCTTCCCCTATTACATTTGCACATTTTTTAATAGTATTAAATCTGCTTATCTTACACCTGAACTCTGTCACATTTATGGATTTCGCTATGTACCAATTCAATATCCACTCTATCATATTTCTTAACGGCACATAGTCGATTCCTTGCGGAGAGCCGCTGCTGTGGCACCCACTTCTCTGCCACCGCCTGCATCGGACTTCGTGCGTCACACTCCCGCATCTCGACCTCGCTAATGTCAACATTCCTCCCCAGCACTTGGCTATTACCGCTGCAGTTCTGCCCGCTGCGCCGCGCCATCCCCACAACCAGCACCCTCTTCACCCCGCCGCCCCCTCCGCCCTCGCTTTCGCTGTCGCCAGAGTCAATAGTAGCCCTCTTGTTCCCCGCGCCACCGCCGGCAGCGCGCTTTCACCCTTCCTACCCCCCCCCCCCCCCCCCGTCGCCCGCGCCCTCAGCTCTCGCATGAGACGGGACAGCCCGCTCGCCTGACCGCTCGTTCACTCGTCCGTCCTGCACAGCCGCGCCCACTCGCCCACCTGGCGGCCCGCCTGCTGCCCCAATCGCTCTCACGCTCTCCTCCCGCAGAATCGCTCGCCCGCCCGCCCGAGTCGAGTGCCTTGATGCCCCCACGCGGCCTCTCCTTGCCTCAGTTGTGTGGTGAGGCGCCGCCGCCTTGCACCCCTGGCCGCTTTCACTCCGCCCGGGCCACGACGGCGTGGTGTCCCGATGTCCAGACTGCCCGCCCGCCGCCCCCGCACCCATGTGGGTGCCCCGAACGAGGGCAACGCCCCCCCCCCGCTGCCCTAGGGATGGACTGACCCGGCAGTATAATTATAAAGTCTGCGTCCGGCCGCCGAGATTGTCGCCTGTTTCCTGCTCTCTGTGAGCGCGGTAGTGATTGCCGACGTCCCCACTCTACGTTTGTCTTCAGAAAACCGAGACGGGATTCGAAGGCCGAGCCGAGCGATCCACCGCCAGCCTACCCGCTTTCGCCGCCGCCCACCTGCCACACCTCCCCCACCCTCCTCATGGCAACGACTGACTTGAGTTTTGGGCTGCGTAGTCTCTGTTAGGATGTAAACATGCACTTGCAACAAAGCCTCGTAATAAACTTCTTTTAATAATCATCCCGGAGTTCATCTTTCACCGGTTACATACTCCCGCTCATCATGTCATCACGACACCTAGTTCGCACGCTCGCACGCTTCCTCGAACCGTCTTTCGCTCTTCTATTCGCTCGCCCGCTCGTCCGTCACTCGCTTGAGAACAGCTAGTTCCGCCACTCACTCGATCATCTGCCTCTCGTCCTTCCACTCAATCATCGGGGGAGGATCAAATGATGTTACGGCTCTGCCCGAGATGACCTTAGGTTCGTGCCCCGATGGTTGCAGGATTTCAAACTCGCGCTGTAAATCTATGCCGAGTTCAGTCACTGTCAGTAGAAGAATTCTAGCGGCCGACTGCTTTAATTGGTGTTTTTCCGTGGTTTCTCCGATCAACGCCACGCGAATGCCGGAACAGTATTCTAAAAAACGGGCCACGGACCGCGCATTATTTTTCCTTCCTCTTCTTTTACCTATTCTCACACTTTACTAACACGCACTTACACCCACACGCACTACGCTACCACACAGACGGGAGAGCTTAGAACATCGCCCGACTGGGGCGGTCCCATGCTGGCGGGACACTCCTGAGCGGAGAAAAGCACCGCAATCGGACGTGCAGACCGGCGCCGGATCTTATTCAGCGGTAAAATAACCACCGCTCGTAAAAAAGCATGGACTACACTTACGTGTCTACCGTCATAACCGTTGACGCATTCGGAAACAATAAATAAATAAATAATAAATCAAATAATCAATCTGTAGAATCGTCGCTAGTTCTTTCATCCATATCCACCTTTCTGCACCTTCACTTGTCTGTCCACCCCCTTACACGTTCACTCCCACTTCTACATCCTCTCCTCATACCAGCTAGTTATTTCTCTCTCTCTCTCTCTCTCTCTCTCTCTCTCTCTCTCCCTCGTCTAGTGCTCGCCCTCCCTCTGTCAATTCACTCACTCGCCCGCCCGCCCGCCCGCCCTGCCGCTCGATTACCCGCCCTCCCACCCGCGCCACCCCCTCGCCCACCCCCCTCCCCTCAGCCTCCGCGCCTTCCATGCATATGCATGGCTCGTGGCCCTCGCGGGGCCGTGCGTGTAACGAGCCGCTTAGGAGGACAAACCCGGCGCACCGCCTCTTGCGGCGTCTTGCCTTGTCAGCGGCCGCGCTCCGCCCGAGGCAGCTCCGGGCTCCGTCGCCGGCGGCCGCGCTCTCCACACGGCCCCGCCCCCGCCCCTCCCCGCTTCCTTCCGCCCCCGCCCCGCCCCCGCCACGCCTCCGCCCCGCCCCCGCCCCGCCCCCGTCCCGCCCCAGCGCGGCGCTCAAAGGGCGCGCTCTAAGCGATGCATATTTGCTCATTAGCTTTCGATTCGGGCGGCGTCGCCTTGACTAAGTGGAGCGCGGTTTTCTTTCGTTCGCAGAGGACCCTCCGGTCAATCCTCTCCAGCTCAATAGTGGACGCTCTGTCGTCGTGACATATGAAAAATGTATGAGTAGTGTTTATAGTGTGATATGATTAAGGGGACATGGTTGTTTCACATAATTCGAATTTTTTGACACCAAACTCTGCACGTTCAAAATTTGCACATTTTCTGCACGTTCAGAAACGATACCTCTAGGTGTCACATTTTGAGTCATAAACCTACCTACACACACAGATACACACACATACACTTACACACACTATTAATATCTTATCAATACTAATAATTAATTAGATATTAATATTTTATATGCGTGATTTATAAATAAGTTAAATTGTTTATTTATTTACGTAAAAAACAGTTGTTTATTTTATTCCTACGTGTTCTCTACTAGCCACATGAATGTTTTAAAGATGGAGCATTTTCTGCTTTTTTAAAATTCTTGCGACATCGCATGGAACGTGTCAATGGAAGAAAAGGTGGTGGAAGACGACAGGGTGTTTCGGAGGTGATACGCGCAGAAAGTGATAAAGAGGTGCTAATGATATTGAAAGATGAAGAAGTGACAGTTACTCCGGGAATTTTCAGAGCTAGGACAGGCGAATTGACGAAAGTTCAACGGTACCAAGAAGGGAGAGACATAAACGAGAGAGAGAGAGTCTATGGAAAGCCATGGAAGGTAATGGTAGTGAAAGAAGAATCAGAGAGTGGTGGTGATGTCGAAGAGAAGTAGGTGAAGTCGGATGGAATGTGACATCGAGGGTGAAGAGACAACGGTACTACAATGAAACATGTCATACAGGGGACAGTAATTTACAATGCAAGACGGCGAATGTACGTGGTATTGAAATGTCAGTATTTTTTTAAGGTAAAAAATTGGAACAAAATGGAGACATACGGAATTCATGCACTTATCGAAACAGAAACGCTTTGCAGACGTTACGTGAGGGAAGTGAGTCATAGTAAGTAGCTTCTGTATTTTCGAGTGAACTGTGTAGTAAATTGTACGTTCGTTGAATTCAAGAGTTTTTCAAATTAATCGCGGAAGCCGATCGCCGAAGACTTCAAAATGCGCGATTCAAGCCAGTCCAATTAGCCGTATGAAATCGACAACGTTTTCAATAACCAAATTCCATCAAATTATTTGAACAACTACAGGTTTTGAATAACCGCCAACTATGCCGAATATATAGCTCGTGCTTTAATTCTCCACATTTTTAGCTGTTTGAAGAGAATTTGCAGACGGAATAAGGAGCAACAAGGCATCGGTCAGACAAAAAACGACAGTGGGACAGAGAGGTGACGGAATGACGTGAACGAAGCAAGAGGAACGACCGGAGGATGGAGAGGCGAAAAAAAGAGTGACAGTACATCTTGTTTCCGAACACGCCAACTACTTCGGTTATTAGCCTCGTGGGTAGTAGATGTTACACTCAGGAAGGGGAGGTGTTGTTCCCTCGCTGGAAAGTGAGATCCGGTGCCGACATACACATTGACAGCGGGGGATTTCTCCCTCCAGGTATCGCTCGCTGCTTGCACCGTCCGAGCCGGATGAGGCTCTAAGCACCCGACTGTATGTGATAGTGAAATCCATGGAAGTGTGTGTGGACAAGGAAGAAGGGAAGATAACGCTCGGCCACGACCCGTTTGTTAGTGTTCTACTCTGATATTCGCCGATGTTCATCAGAGAGACCACGGAAAACTACCGATCAGAGCGGCCGACCGCTAGAATTCTCCCCAGGCAGCAGCTGAATCTCTTCTAGTGGCGGAAATACACCACCGTCGTCTATCGAACTCGAACTCTAGGACATCGAGGTGGGCACCTGGGCTACAGGGCGTCACGGCGACGCCGACGTCGGGGCGTCGGGGCGTCGGGGCGTCGGGGCGTCGGGGCGTCGAGGCGTCGGGGCTTCGGGGCGTCGGAGCGTCGGGGCGTCGGGGCGTCGGGGCGTCGGGGTGCGGGGCGTCGGTGCGTCGGAGCGTCGGGGCGTCGGGGCGTCGGGGCGTCGGGGCGTGGGGCGTCGGGGCGTCGGGCCTTCGGGGCGTCGGAGCGTCGGGGCGACGGGGCGACGGGGCGTCGGAGCGTCGGGGCGTCGGGGCGTCGGGGTGTCGGAGCGTCGGGGCGACGGGGCGTCGGGGCGTCGGGGCGTCGGGGCGAGGCGCGTCGGGGCGTCGGGGCGAGGCGCGTCGGGGCGTCGGGGCGTCGGGGCGTCGGGGCGCGGGGCGTCAGGACGTCGGGGCGTCGGGGCGTCGGGGCGTCGGGGCGTCGGGGCGTGGGGGCGTGGGGGCGTGGGGGCGTCGGAGCGACGGGGCGACGGGGCGACGGGGCGTCGGGGCGTCGGGGCGTCGGGGCGTCGGGGCGTCGGGGCGTCGGGGCGTCGGAGCGTCGGGGCGTCGGGGCGTCGGGGCGTCGGGGCGCGGGGCGTCGGGGCGTCGGGGCGAGGCGCGTCGGGGCGTCGGGGCGTCGGAGCGTCGGGGCGTCGGGGCGTCGGAGCGTCGGGGCGTCGGGGCGTCGGGGCGTCGGAGCGTCGGGGCGTCGGGGCGTCGGGGCGCGGGGCGTCGGGGCGTCGGGGCGACGGGGCGTCGGGGCGTCGGGGCGACAGGGCGTCGGGACGTCGGGACGTCGGGGCGTCGGGGCGTCGGGGCGCGGGGCGTCGGGGCATCGGGGCGTCGGGGCGTCGGGGCGCGGGGCGTCGGGGCGTCGGGGCGACGGGGCGACGGGGCGTCGGGGCGTCGGGGCGTCGGGGCGTCGGGGCGTCGGGGCGTCGGGGCGTCGGGGCGTCGGGGCGTCGGAGCGTCGGGGCGTCGGGGCGTCGGGGCGTCGGAGCGTCGGGGCGTCGGGGCGTCGGGGCGTCGGGGCGTCGGGGCGTCGGGGCGTCGGGGCGCGGGGCGTCGGGGCGTCGGCGCGACGGGGCGACGGGGCGTCGGGGCGTCGGGGCGACGGGGCGTCGGGACGTCGGGGCGTCGTGGCGTCGGGGCGCGGGGCGTCGGGGCGCGGGGCGTCGGGGCGTCGGGGCGCGGGGCGTCGGGGCGCCGGGGCGTCGGGGCGTCGGGGCGAGGCGCGTCGGGGCGTCGGGGCGTCGGGGCGCGGGGCGTCGGGGCGTCGGGGCGAGGCGCGTCGGGGCGTCGGGGCGAGGCGCGTCGGGGCGTCGGGGCGTCGGGGCGTCGGGGCGTCGGGGCGTGTGGCTCCGCGGCCGCGCCGCCCGTGCAAGGCGCGGCGCCACCGCCAAGAACAAGCGCTGTTACGTAGTTTAAACTTCATTTATTGCGACGGGTGCGCGCGGAACGGCCGCCTTAATTGGGCGTCATTTAGTTAACACGGCGGCGGGGGCAGGGAGGGGGGCGACGCCACGCCACGCCACGCCACGCCGCGCTGCGCCGCGCCGCGCCACGCTGTCTCGGCGTCGCGTGTGCCCCCACAGTCCCCGCCCAGCGACCTGCTCGTCGAGCGAGCGACACCACTGGCGTTACACCCCCCCCCTACCCGCCCCTCGCGCCTGACGGACGGCAGGAAGAAAACGAACAAGATAGACAATTCGTACTCTCTTGTTTTATTTCTACATAAAAGAAATGTATACCCTTTTATCAATGGGCTTCATTTTAATTTATTATTTAGCAACATTGCAATACTTATTAGTAGTGTTTCAGTAGCCTATTTTAAGCTTCTTTTAGAAAATTCAACTTCTCTCTCTTCATGACCGTTCGTCATCCCATTTTATTAGAATTAAGGAAGTATGTCACCGGAATCTATAAATGTACTCGACTGGAATCTTTCCGTCACTTTCTAATTTCACTACATCATTGGGGATCAAAGTCAGCACTAATAATGACTGATTTAAAGATGTATATAGCCAGCTAGACAATATTTGTTCAGTAAGGCAGATGTCTCTAACATTCTGATGCGCAGTTATTCCAATGTGATATAATGAGAATGAAAAGTTTCTTTCTTCCAGAACTAATTTCATATGTACATTAAGTGTGGATAGTTTAAAAGACTTGCGTATGCCGTTTCATAAACCTGATGACGGTTGCACATATCCCCACTGGCCACTGCCATTCACGAACCATAACTCCGTCACCACGATGCAGCATCAATGAGAAGACGTGAAGTTTTGTCTTCTTTTTGTAACGAGCACCCCCTCCATCCTTCTGCTTCTTCTTCTCCTTCCCACGGCGCCCCCGCACCCCGCGTTGCTCTTTCGCCCCGGCGCCCTCTCCCCCCCCTTTTTTACTATCCCGGCGGCGGCGGCGGAGGGGGAACCACTTCCGGAATGAGCGCCCCCTGCCCGCCCCCGCCCCCGCCCCCACCTCCGCGTACGAGCGCACTTCCTGAGATTGGCGCTCCGCGAGGCACCCTGCTCGAAAACATCGGCGGCGGCGCAAGACAGAGCTGGCGCCGCCCGCGGCCGCCGTCCGAATTATTTATTTTGCGACGTCCCCGCTGATTCGCCCCGTGTTTGGATAATTGAAATAATCAAAACCACAATACTTTATACGTCCCGAGAGCAATTAATGTATTTTTGTCGGTAAATATAATTAGTCCGGGCGCGCGTCCCGCGGGAACTCGCGACTCGAGCGCTGCGGCGGCGGCGGCGGCGGCGGCGGCGGCGGCGGCGGCGGCCGCGTGCGCGAAAGCGCCGCTCGGCGCCCTGCGCCGCTGCGCCCCGCCCCGCCCCCTCCCGCCCTGCGCCGCGCCGCCCCCTCATCTTGTTATCGCGCGCAGTTGGCATGCTTTAAGCGCGAGAGGTATAATCGTTTGTAAAATGGAAATATTAGGGCGCGTCTGATTAGGCCAATACATTATCTGCGCCGTAAGCCGGGCCCTCGCCCGCCGTCCAATTTGGAGATAGCGCGCCGCTTGTTAGCATTGCAGGGAATGAAACACCCATTACTCCGGCTCCGGCGGGGCGCGGGGGAGACGGGCGGCGGTGGCGGCGGCGGCGGGGGCGCCGCGGGGGCGGGGGAGGTGACGCGGGGGCGGAGGCCGAGGGGAACAGTCTCCGCACCCGCCCCCGCCCCCGCCCTCGCCCGCCGCCGCCGACGCTGTATCGAGCAGCTCTGCGAGCTGTGCGCGCGGTCTGCCGGCGGCGGGGGTGGCGGCGAGAGCGAGGGCGCGGGGTGGGGTGGGGTGGGGCGGGGCGGGGGCGCGCCGGACGCCCGCCCGTGCGATCTCCGCGCGCTCTGCTGGGTGCGATCTGAACTTCCCGGCGCGGTGCGGCACGGAGGGACCGCTGCCGCCGCCGGGAGTCGAACTGAGGGGCGAGACGCAACGGAAGGCGCGGCGGCGCCGGCGCTGGCTGCGGCGGCGGGGGTGGCGGCGGAGGGGTAGTCGGGCGGCAAATGATCGATCGATCGCGGGTGACGAGGGCGCGCGCAGCAGCGGCAGTGGAGGACACTCGAACGCTGAATACTCCTGGATGTTTTCCGCATTCATTAGAAAAACGTCCAGCTACAATTTACTATTTTTCTAACGTATAAATTGTCAAACATGGCTTTCATAACCAGTATGCAGGATATAATCAAGTAAACTATTATTGCAAATGACTAGTCAGGAAAGTTCGTGCCCATTCAAAAACAATGAGAGCCTACAAATACAATATTTAAATTACGATATATATATATATATATATATATATATATATATATATATATATATATATATATATATAAACCTCTCTACTGGTACTCGTACGTTTTTAAAGTGCGTGAAATGTAATTTCTATGTTCACCAAATTGTTTAAAAAAGTTATGACAAATTACATTGCTCACATTACGCCCCCTCTTCGATCTTCTTTTCTGAATCTCGTTAAGAGATATCGTTGAAAATACATTCACTTAATTAAGCAGAGAGGGAGGAAAGAACAAACGGTAAGAAATTGACAGAAATCACATTATAAGAACTAAATATGTCATGTGTTTAATTTAGCCCAAGTAAACCAGGAAATGAAAACTCGATAACTTATCAATGACGAAAGTTTGTAAATTTGTTTAAATCATTGATGCTGACTTGTACAAAAATTGAGCAAGAAATGAACGGTGTTTCTATTAGATATTCCGCATTCTAATGGTGTGTTATTACAAATTAATGATGATTGAAGCAAATGGATATTCCCGTACATATTTGCTTGCAAAAAGTGGGAGATTGAGTCCAATTATAAAGTGTAACGTTTCCTGGGAACAAAGCATATGTGTAATTATTCTCGAACCACGAAGACAGCAGCAGGCCAAGAAATGAATTAATATTAGTATGAACTCAGAAGAGTGAAATTACAAATTCGACCCAAAGACAGTAATGTGAAAGTAATGAATTTGAGAGTTATTGTATAAAGAAACGCCGATCTGGTATCTAGTCACGAATTTCTCTGTGTCACCAAGTGTTCCATTCAACCGTAGAAAAAAAACTATTATGGTTGCTGCATCATTCATTTCAGCCCCATAAGTTGGTGTTCAGAATACGATTGTTCGTTAATATTTTTTTGTACTGCGTAAACGAAAATCTGCGAATGGTCCAGAACTTTATTTCAAAGGTTCATCACTGCGTATCCTCAATGCTGCTCAAAGATAGCTCTTTGACTTGAAGAATAATGGTATGAAACTGTAAGCTGGTACACAGTGTTTAGGTGCTCGAAACAAATTGTTCAAAAAGACTCCACATTAGATTGACTGAAGTTTCCACAACGGCTGTTCTTTGTGGACTGATTTCAAATTACGAACTCTGGAATCTAATTCCTTGAAAGGTACCTAAATAAGAATAAATTCTATCGTATGCGGCAACAGAGGGACAATGGTCAAGACAGAATAAATAAAAAATAAGAATAAAAGATTAGATAAATATAGAAAACTATGGAAAACACTATGTGATCACTTGGCATCAGCCAACGATTACGAGGAAAATTGGGATTTTTAGAAAAATCGAAGTAACATAAAATACCTTTTCGATACCACTAAGTTGTTAGATATAAACCATGATCAAAAAATTCTTAGAACTAGGTATCTTAATAATAACACGACTACATTACATATCATGCCTAACGGTGTAAATATCTTCTTCCAAAGGATCCATGAAGACTCTTGTACCAGGTGTATGATTATCAACTACTTGGAAGAACAAACCTAAGACTACGAAATGATGGCGCGACAAAATGTCAAATCTCCTATACATCAAGAGATATGCAGATTCCTTGATATCAAGAGATATCCAGAATATTAAATATCACGAAGACTCCTGTATCAGGAATAAGTTTAACAATCACTCCGAAGAAGAAACGTAAGGCTATAATGACAGGACAAAATATCATCTTTCTTAATATCTATCTTATATCAAATGTACCTTTCCTTGATATCAAGTCAATATTCTTCAAGTGTACAATAATGTTCATGTTCATGTCTCGTAAGTGGTTGCTTTGTGTTAGTTGGCATGAATGAAAGGTTCGAATTGATCTCGTCCTACTCGCCCCTCACGTTTGCCATCCTCCATCACACCCCACGACCAAAGCCGCATCTCATCAAGACGCCTGTCAGTTCGCACAGAGGCGCCACCTCCAACACTCCCCGGGCGGGGCTTTTTGCTTCTGCACAAAATCATAACACGAATTAATCTGACCGACAGGCGACCGCCGCCGCTGCCGCCGCCGCTGCTGCCGCCGCCGCCGCCGCCACCGCCGCCGCGGCGGCGGGCGTCGCGGCGCCGGCCGCGCGGGCCGAGACGCGGGAGGCAATTAGGTAAAGTAAGCAGCCGCCCCCCTCCCCCCGCCCCACCCCGTCACCGCCACCGACAAAAGACGGTGGCAGCGGCGGCGGCGGCGGCGGCGGGGCGCGGGCGAATGCAAATGTTCAATTAGGTTAATTGAACATTAGGTGAAATGAACATTTTGGAAGCTTCTCCATTAGTGATGAGGTGAAAACGTGATTAATTACGAATGCTATGAGACTAGACGCTGAAGCTCTCTCACTCTCCCACTCACTCACACACTCTCACACGCAGACACCCACGTGGAGCCGCGCGCCCACACACACACACACACACACACACACACAGAGAAAGTCGGGGCGGGGCGGGGCGGGGCGGAGCGGGTGGGGTGAGGAGCGGAGACAGAAAAAAACGCGGTATTTTATAGTATTAAACGCATTAGACGCGTATAAATTAAATGGAAGGGCCCCCGCCTCGCTTCTTGCAGGGCGAGCGGGCCGCGCCGTCGCTTGCGTGTTTTTTCACGTCTAATGAAATTGCGAGTAAATCACTGGATTTGACACCGCGGCGGCGGCGGCGGCGGCGAGGCCGAGGGAGACGAGGCGCGGGTGGTGATGGGGTGAAGGGGCAGGGTGCCGCGGACGGTGGGTTGGCCCGAGGGCGTCACGGCAGCCGGGCCTGGCTGGCTGGAGAGGGTCGTCCGACAAGGCGCGCATGATGACGTTTCGTAGTCGTGATTGAAGAAGTTGGAGGATGAGTTTATTGGAACAGGTGTTCGACGCTTATTGGTCTTGTAGTGTGCGGGTTAATTTTGTGTCGACTGGTTTAAGGGAACTGAATACTTCTTCGAAGCGGTGTGATCAGTAAGAGATACTTTGCATTAATAATATACACAATAAACATATTTTACTGGCTTATAATTTAATTGATACTAACTTTCATTTGTTGTTTTCACGATTAAAGTTGAGCAGATGTTGTCAATTGCCCGTCAGAAAAGTTAGTAAATCTTGACCAATATTGTACATCTCAACTGTAAAATCAACGTGGTGGAAAAACATGCTATGTGTCTCACTAACCCTCAAATTCATCCATCATTCATCATTTCATAATTAACCAGGAACGTTCACTCTACTTGACCGATAACATTCCGGTAGGTTATGGTACTAAACAAGGAACGAAAAACTGCGGAAATGGTTTTCCGCGAATATTCCACCCGTGAAATTAAAACCAATAGTGCTTAACTATACATAAAAAACGCCCCAATCTTAAAAAGTTTATCGTTTTTGATATCCGATTTAACTCACCGCTTCTACCTACTGGCCAATCATAAACTGTGATTCATCTATATTAGGAGGCGGTATACAACGATCACTAGGTCGATGTCTAATACACAGCGTATGTACTATAACTTCTCTGATTTTAAGATAGCTTTCATTTGTTTTGAATATTTGGCGCAATTTCGAACTCTGTTGGATATAATTTTACTCGTGAAATAGTCCTATCAAATACCACTCCTGATTTGGAAATTCTCAGATAAATCCCCTCCATATTTCCCGAGTCGGGGATTCATCGACAGTTTCCAAAGCACTCGTGGTATTTTCTATAATAAATTCCAGGTTGAAGCGGGACAACGGAACCACAGACCGTGCGTGATCCCTTCTTCTCATCCTGTTCCTACTCCCAAACGTACTGCCAGGTGCGGACCCACCAGTATATTCCCCAATCCTCATGGTTTCAACACAGGGAGAGCGGATACGTCACGATCCAAACTGGGCTGTATCGCCATCGGAAACAGAGATTCATGATGTTTAACAACTGTTCAACAAGTTTATATATGTCCATCTAAGACACGAACTGGGCTGTATCGCCACCGGTAAAAGAGATCCTTAACGTTCAGCAACAGTCCACCAAGTTTGGATATGTCCTTCCAAGGTACGATCTGGGATGGAGAATAATCGTAAAAAGATATTCATAATGTTCATCAATAGTTCAACAAGTTGGAATCTGTCCTTCTTAGCCCCGAACTGGGTTGAAGCGCCTTCGCAAAAAGAGATTCATAATGATCAGCAACAGTTGAACGAGTTCGACAGCGGATGGGGGCGACGTAGGCAACATCGCATCTGCGCGACGGTTCAATCCCGTTGTGCGCATTCCTCGTGGCGCGGCCATTAGCCGCCTACGTCCGAGGTGAGAAGCCGCCTTCTTCGGCGACGCAAATCCGTGACAGCGTCCGCTATTCCGCAGCGCGAGGGCCGCCGCCCGCGTCGCCTCGTGTTCCGCTCCACTGCGCACGCACAAACGGATCAATTACTGTCGCCAGCCGCCCGTCCGTGCGCGCGGCGCGCAGTGCGACCTTCCCACGATCTGAGCGGAGAAAAAAATTTTTTTTCGGTCTTCGTTAGTGCTTCGTGAAAAGAAAAAAAGCTGGTGGCTAAATTGGTACGAGGAAGCTGATCGGTCAATTCGGCGATTTTCTCTGATCAATTTAAGGTGCACGTTGAAGCGACACGTGATGACGGCAGCACTGACAGGGATTTAGAGTAGCTGCTATGTCACTCATAATAGCAGTATATAATTAAAGCAACGGACCACAATTGCCGTCATATTTATTGAGATAATGCTAGATTTTTTTTGAACTCTTTAAATGATTCGATAAATGATTGAGATGATATTAAATTATGAACGGCAACATGGCCCGTAGTAAGAAATATTTCATTCACCACCTAATAATGACAATATATTTCGAAGTATTTTGCTCGCTACTGAGTGCGAAATTGGTTCTTCGCATGTCTCTCTTTCAGTCAATATCCTTCAAAAGTTGAAATCCACGCATTCACTATAGGATAATACACGAACGAAAGAGTAACACAATTCGCAGGAAAACAGACAGTTCGAAACTAAGAATTTACCACTAGAATCGTAATTTCACTAAAATGTAAAGTTTTATTTATAATGATAGCACACATAATCAACGTAGTAACTAATCAGAGGAAGCGCTGGCTGTGTCAACTCAGTCACAGCATTGCCGTTGCCTGGGGAGCGTCGTTCTCCGGTATGGATGTCCTAGGGTGTTCGATACCCGATGACTACGTTCTTTTGATACTACCTACAAAGTCGGGTAGAGATGAGTCATTTATTGCAGGAGAATCGTAACAGCTACTCCTAAGATCAGTAGATTTTCGTGATTGCTCACATAAATTACAGACGAATATCCCAATCCTGGAGCAATATCCCGACAAACAGAATATAGACAGTGCACGATCTTCCCTTCGCCGGATCTCTAATGTTCTTTCATTTTCCCTCACACAAACACGCGTACACGCACAACACCACCACACAAGTCTGAAGACAGTCCGGGAGCAGAGAGTTCGTCCCGACTGAGGCGGTGCACTAATGGAGCAGATACCTGGAAGGAGCTACCTGGATTATTTCAAACTACGTTTTGAAATAATTTCAAACTACGTTTTGAAATAATTTCATCGCTTTGGGGCGGCTTTTATATACTATCCAAAAACTGTACAACAAAGATTTTTTCGGAGAATTGTTTGAAAGTTAAAAATGTACTATTCTACCACAAAACATTTTTCATTACGAAAACAACAACTTCATTAGCATCTCAAAAACTTGGCAATTGTTCATGTAATGCATTAGGTAATTGTCTCCATCATTTGCATTCACTTCTTTATTTGCTTTGCTTTTGTTTTTAAGAGCTTTGCGCTAACGGCGTTCATTACCTTGTGGATGTTCATACGAACTCCTGCTTTAAATTAATTATGCGCATTTGCAATTAAAAGCGAACATCGGAAACCTGTTTGGCCAGTAAATTCGGCTGAATCTCCCACTTCATTACTGCTCTCGTTTGATACAAACTAAGCCGCTACATTGATTTTTCTATTTTTTCTTTCAGATGCAGGTTGCTTCATCCCTCATGATGTTTCATTCGGATGTCAACTCCCAACGTACATTTGCAAGAACTCTTTGCATTTCTAACGTGTTAATGCGTTCCAAATTTTCATTTGATAATGCCCTAAACTTACTTCTGTACGACAACGCAACTGCCCAACCACAGTCATATCTCTGTAATTATCTGTTCGACGACCTCAATTATGACATGGCTAACGAACTTGTCAACCTCATACATGAAAATACGAAGACTTCTATACTGAGCTTATTCTTTGGGACAATAAGCGTTGTTATTGTTTATTAGATGTGTCTGTCTTACTTTAACTATATTACATATTCAAAAATAGTGCCCAAAATATAAACATAAGAGAAGAAAGCATGTTGGGTCTAATGATATTAAAAAGTTGCTGAATGATAATTTTCAAATGATTAAAGTAATGCAGTTTTTAAAAAGAAATAAAGATGTATAATACCACTGTGAAAACGTTTTATGTTTACTAACTTACGTTATTTTACTCGTTATGTAAACTTACTTATTAAGTTATGTCACTTGTTATATAAACCTATACAGTAAGTAACATGGTCGTTAATGACCTTTATGTTTATGCGACCTTCATAAATAAAGCATATAAAAACGTGATAGTATGATTTCCTGTACGCAGTACACGTACATCGATAAGGGATACGAAATGAAAGTGCGTTTCGCCCCCTCAAACCGCGCGAATCCCGCACTGGCCGCGCCGCATTGCATCGGGCGCTGCCGGCCACCGCTGCGCCGCGCCGCGCCGCGTCGCTTCGCTTCTCGTCCCCGCAGCCCTGCCGCCCGCGCCACCCACACCGCCCGCGCAGCGCCTGAGATACAGCGCGGCCCCGCTGTCGGTCCCCGGCGGATAACGCGGATCCTCTATCAGCGTAACTCTCCGCGCTCCCGGTCGCTCCCAGTCGTCGTCCTCGGCGGCGGCGGCGGCGGCGGTTGGCGGGGCGCGGCGTGAGGTAGCGCGGCAAGCGACAGCGTCGACCGCGGGGGCGGCCGCGTTTGTGGACAGCGCGAGGCGCCGCCAAGAAAGCCCCCCCCCCCTCCCCCCCCCGGCCACGGCAGCGTCTCGCGCGCCCGACAGCGCGGCTGCGTCGGGCCGAGGCGACGGCGGCGGCGGCGGCGGCGGCAGCGCGATCGCGGCCTAATGAAGAGTGAACCAATTACTGCGTGGTAGCCGCTGTCATAAGTCAAACGTGACAAGCGGGCCCTAATTGACAGCTCATTAAACGGCGGCGGCGGCGGCGGCGGCGGCGCGGAGGCGGCGGGGCGGCGGCGGAGGCGGCGGCGCGCCGCGGCGGGGCGCGTCCGAGGTTTATCCCGAGGCAGCACAATGCCGCGCAGATGCGCGCCCGATACGAGCCCATCTGCATACAAAGACAGCCCGCCCACCTGCGGAGGCGGAGGCGGAGGCGGAGGCGGAGGCGGAGCGGCGACCGCGGCCCAAAGAAACGCGCTCCCCACCCCGCCCCCAGCGGCCCTCCTTGCGCCCCGCCCCCGCGCCCGCCCCCTCCGGGGCCTCCGCCGCCGCCGCCGCCGCCGGCGGAAGATGCGTGAGCAGTAACACAATGATGAAAGGGATGCAAATACAGACGCGTACGCTCCAATCACAAACATCATTAGCGTCTAAACGAAGCAATTACGAGAGCCGCCTGTTTGTTCAAGTAATGCCGGCTAATGTCAATAATTTGCTCTATAATATAACAAGCAATTAAGCAGGGCTGAATCGCCCGGCGCGGGCCCTCCCGCGCCCGCCCGACGGTCGTTACAGAGAACGGCCTCGCCCTGCCCCGCCCCCATCGCCCCATCGCCCCGCGCCGCGCCGCGCCACGCGCACCTGCGCCCCGCGAGGGCACGCCTTTTCGCGGGCGAGGCCGCGCGAGACGCCAACTGGGCCTTGGGGCGCTCGGGCCCTGCGGAGGAGCGGGGCTCGCTCGGGAAAAATTAGTGCTGGGCGCTTGGAAAGAAAGACCTTCCACTGCGCCTGCGATCAAAATTTGATTGGCACTTCCGTCCCCACCACTCCCATCGAACGCCGCCGGCTACCTTCCTCTCCAGCGTTGAACGAGGTGTGGCCACGCCTTCGGCATAAGTCGTTCCATATTTACTTGGCTGTCCAGGTGACGCCGCGTCCATGGCGAAGGTGCCGACGTTTCGGTCGCATTCTGCGACCTTCCTCAGGGCGTAACGCAGGCGTAATGTGTAAGGAAGATCGCAGAATGGCGACCGAAACGTCGGCACCTTCGCCATGGACGCGGCGTCACCCGGACAGCCAAGTAAATACTGACTTCGGCCGCGGAAGCCTACGCTCTCATAAGTTGTTCTTCCAGCACGATTTCGTCACACGCACAAGGCGCCAATTAACTGGCATCATTTGACAATTATGTAGCCTCAAGAGGCCTCGCTCACGGGGTTCCCCGGAGCCCAAATAGCGACTCTTCCGCTTCGTTTCAAGAAACAGGAGCAACTTCAAGGATGAGGTCTACTCAGTTGATAAACAGTCCTATCGCTTTGATCAAAAACAAGGGCAAAGGTTTTCAAATAGTTGTAAGTTTACATGACTACTATGATAGAATCGTGCAATGTTGGGACAACACTAGCTCAAGTCCGAAACATTTTGTGGATTATATTGCAGTAAACAATTATTATTCTAGAAATGGCATCGCATGCCAGCCAGCTCTTACGTGCAGTGAGATGGTCATGATTTTTACAAGGTTTACACAAGCATGTGGCGTTGTAAGTAGCATCTCCTGAAGCAGTTAAGCAAACGGTTATCGTTTTAATTAAGAAAAAAGCTACCAAATCTACAGACAACGGTTCACTACGTTTGAGTTGCGCACTCACTTGGATGCTTTTGTAACCTTCAGTGTAGGGTCTGTGCTCTAACGCGTTAATTATGTCTTTTATTTACAATCAAGACAAGGGTTGTGTAAATAATGAAGTTTATGTGTTATCCCAAGAAATAACCACCATATACGACGATTCTAAATCATTTAAGTAAATTAGTGCTGGAACCGACAACACCATCTTTTCAATGTCTTCCGCAATAGTTTTCGTGAACCTTTGTCATTTAACTTCCATGAAAACTCCTCTTTTAATACTCGGTTATCAAATTTCCTTGATTTCTTAATAAGGAATCAGGATTGAAAGAAATAGTGTACACGGAAAGAAATTCATCCTTCATTCGTTCAGGACGAAGAAACGAATTTCATATTCAAAATATTCTTCACAAATATGTTATTCTAATGCGACAGATTCATTGTTCAAAGTTGATTTCCAATATAGGGAAATGTTTTAAAAATATGCGAAATTTAGAAGCAGAAAGCTAAAGTTACAATTTTGAGATGATATTAACGTTCTTTTTTTCAAAAGAAGCAATTGAGAAAAGGAACTTAACTTTTGAAAAAGCCATATACTTAAATTTTTTTAAAAAAAATGTTAATAAAAATTACGTCAAAATGTAGTCTCAACTTGGATGAAATTTGAAAGTTATTTGATCCATTAACATTTCCATTACAGAGGACGTATTTATATGTACGTATATTTCACAAATTATTCAAAATGTTAAAAGAAGTTTAATGTAGTAAAAATTTAATATAAGAAACCATATGAAGTGGAAGATTCAATTGTGTTTGAAAATGGGCCAGAGACAACGAATTGAATTTTCAAAAATACCAGACAAATATCAAATAAAAATCTTTTTTTATATACGTTTCAATAGTTTTCAAATCAGGTGGTGCAGTTTTGATGTTCTCTCTATTTGAAAAAAAATATCAAGTAGCCTTCAAAAACACTGAAATTTAAAATCAAGCGCTAAATTAAACAGACAAACCCCGAAACGAAACGATATATTGAATAGAGCACATTATTATCCCTTGGCATCAAATTGAATTTTCCCTCCATCAACACAGTCAGAGCCAGTCGGCACAAACCGGCATTTCCTTCCGTCAATCGCCCCAACACAATTACCTGTGTGTTCCGAAGATGATTGTTCCCATGCGCTACCTCCGCACGGCGGCGCGGAGTTCAGCGCGCGGAATTCACCTCGTCTGCTGCCCAAGTTCCCGACGCAACTCCTCCGGCCTCCCCCCTCCCCCCCTCCGCCACCGCCGACTGCGCCCGAGTGGGGAAGGTTTTCGACGAGCTATACCTCGAGGGAATGCCGCCCCGCTCCGCCCCGCCCCTCCCCGCTGCAGTTCTCGCAATTTCCCTTTGAAGTGGCCTCAAAGATCTAAACACAGGAATTCATCAGTGGGCCCTACGTGGTGGCAAACGCAAGAGGTACTGGGCATTCGCCGCCGCCTCCACGTGTCCTGGACCGTAGAAACGCGTAGAGATAGTGAGCCCCAGTGGGCCGAAATCTTACCCATTGCACATGACACGTTTCGAAATTGCTACATTAGAATTTCAACTGAAAAGATGATATATATATATATATATATATATATATATATATATATATATATATATATATATATATATATATATATATATATATCAATGACATTAAAACTAAGTTGAAATGCGTAGCCTAGGTCGAAAGAGATAGGAAATCATATCTACATACCTCAGATCGATTATTCTAAATAGCCGCCATACGTGACTATCAAGAATACTTATTGGGTTTGGCCAAAGGAGCTTTTAACTTCCTCAGTTAAAAATTGTTAAAGAGTTTTTTCAATGTTTATTTTATTTTCCAAAATTCTCTTTCTTTCTGTAAGCTAGAACGTCGAATTAAAATTGGATTCCAAAAAAAATTCATTTTCTAATGCCATTACGCAAAAGAAAGATACCTTCGAAAAAACCGTCTTATGAGCTAAATCAGCAATTAGGTTCAGACATTAAATATTTAATATAAAAAATCATAATACATATAAAATAGTTTAATAAATTAAATATACACCGAAATTGTCCAAGATATGAATAATATTCTGAAAATGAAATATTTTATGCTACAACCCTAGCTACTTAACAGCAGAGAGTGGTCATGTACAATATAACAGTAATCTCTCGTAAAAGTCGACAGGCTTAGGTACCGGTATACGGATAAAGTTAATAAAATGTTTAATGGGTTTTCGCCCGCGGAGAACAGGAAAGTTTAATACTGTGCGCGCGGAGGGCGCGGAGCGGGGGCAAAGAACGTCGAGAGCGGGCCGTGGAGCGAAGGGGCGGGGCGGCCCTTCAATAACCAAATCTACAAAACGAGCCGGCGAGGGTGTCGGGGTAAATACTGGGGCTGAGGGCCGCTCATTTTCCGGACCAGCAAGAAAAGGGCACCCGTGGAAAACCGAGTGGGCGGCACCAGGGCGCGTCGACTCAGCCGCTCGTGTGAGGTCGGCGCCTCCCCTAGCAATGCAAAATCACCAACCAGACAGCAATGTTTCACGGCATAACGTTCAAAATTAAATCAATATTAATAGTACATCGTCAAAATTTCATCGATTTTTTTTTTCAACATCAATGTTTTGAAAACAAGAACATCGAAACTAATATTAGCGCGGGGAAGTTATTTAAACTGATTGATTTCAATATTTATTGATTTATAATTAATATTTACAAAACAAATTAGAAAATAATAATAAAGACTTGAAACTACTAGCAATCAATTCTTTGAAAAAAAAAACAATAATACGTTAAAATTCGCACTATATCTACCACAAAAAAGTACAACTTGTTGAAAGTTGATTACGTATAGCGTTTTGATGCTTCTTTTCGACCTTCATTATAAAAAATTAAAAGCTAAATATCTTAACCCTGGTCAGGCTAACACGAGTGTCTGTGGCCCCAAACTAAAGAGAAACGAAACCTAACGGTAGCAGATTTACTTCGGAATTCCAGTACTCCAATACCCACATCCTAAAGCTCTGAACGCGTAACCCTGACCCGAATACAGCCCTGTACAGGGCAAGCAACTATGCGTTTTTACACCAACATCGCTAGAACAAAAGTGAACAACGGAGGGGTCAGACGGCCTCAGAGCCAACTTATCGTGATAAAACTGGACGGTTACAGTCGGGTGACTGTACGCGCTTTCGGGAAACGGATAAAACGAGTGAACCGATCACGAACGGGTAAAATTGTCACGTACCCCGAGTGTACATGGACCCTTTACACGCTCCCGCCGGAGAGTCGTACGAGACGCATATGTGCACGCGTGCCATCTTCCTTTCGCCCTCGCCCTAACAGCGAACTCCCCTCCACCGCCCGCGCCGCTGCCCCGCCCCCGCCCTCGCGCGCGGCCGCCCCTCGGCCGAGCGACTTGTAAATTATATAAATCCGATCAATAATTGTGCGCGGGGGAGGGGCCACGCGCGGGGGGGGGGGAGGGGCGAGAGACTGCTAAATTAAAACAACAGGGCCCCGGCCGGCGCGGACACGGGACACGGCGAAGCAGCGAATGAAATCTGTGGAGTTGACCACAAAACCGAAAGCATTGTCATGTCGGACAGCGCTCAGTATATGCGCTTCTCATGTAGCCAATTTCTGTTTCACTTAAACATGCGACATTTCAATGCGTCTGCCAATTTCCAATTAGGCCTCGCCGACGGACTTTCACTGATTACGCGCGCCGGTTTTGTGTGTGAGGGCCTTAGCGCCCCGCGAACATCGATTCCGGGCCGGCCCCCGCCCCGCCCCCGGCTCCGCCCCCCGCGCACCTGTCCGCCGACGCCACCACGCGTCGCCGCGCACCGCCTCCCGTCGCGTAGCGTCGCCTCGCAGAGCGCGACTCTTCGAAAGCTGGCGACACGCGACCGCCTGGCTAATGTATGGGGCTCGTCGGGTTGCGGGCGAGAGCGTGGGCTGTGGGGGAGGTACGAGGTACAAGCATTCGCGACACCTTCCGCAAGCCTTCGCGGTGACGTCCGCGCGAGCTGGTAATTATTGGCGATGTTTTAGGCGCAGCGTGAGCGTCTACGAAGCTTTATCACTTTTGATGTGCACATTCAATAATATGCTGGCTAATGCATAGGTGCGAAAAGTTGGTTGCGGATCACATTGGATATCCGTGTGGTGCGAGGCACAGCAATTTTTGACACTTTTTGCCCGCCTTTTCGTTGACGGGCACAGGCAGGTGTAATTCATGGGACAATTTTATATGGAACGTACATTTTTATCAGGCATTTTTAAATTTATTTCTGTATAAATCGGTATATCACGGTTAATGTGCGAGTGTGCAGGTCAGTGTAGATATGTTAATGGTGTAAGAGGTACTGTAATTCTTGAGATTTAAGCTTTTTATTTAGCCTAACAAGTTAACGCTAAAATTGGATTGGGTCATGGATCTTCCCTTTTTCATTCATATAACTCCTTTCCCCGTGCACATATACCCATTTACATTACACAAACAGCGCGAATGCCACGCTTGTAAAGCAATCAATCTCGAGCTTAGAGCTTAACCCGGTTGGGATGGAACCATACTCGAGGAGGGACATGGAGAGGAAAAACGCCGCAAGACGACGCAATGTGTACGTGAGCGCTGAATCTCATGTTCCAGCGACGTAACACCTCTACCTCCGAGATATACCATGCACACTCACGGTACACAAGGCCATAGAATGTTGACGCAGCCGGAAACACTAAATAATCAATCAGTTACACAGAAAAGAGGCAAGAACGATGAAGCATTGAAGAAAACCTTCAACTTCATAGAATTGTGTGACCGGCGGAAGTGATTGTAACATGGCGCCCACATTGCAACTCATTTGGCGGCAGAGGCGTGCGAGCGGACGGCGAGTAGGGTACGAGGGATTGTGAGCGGGGAGTGGAGGCGAGACGTGGAGCCTGGAGTGGGCGACAGAATGGGGATCGTGAAGGAAACGATGGTGAAAAGTGACGGTACAGTGTAGGCGGTTGGCGAGCAGTCGAACGGAGTACGAGGGGCGAAGGGTGGAGTAGAGATGGGGCGCCGGAGTGTTGGATGGGGAAGCAAGAAGAGGAGAAGTGGCAGCGAGGGCTGGAATTAGGGGCGAGAAGGAATGGAGTGAGGGAGGGCGCCAGAGTGGTGTGTTTCATTGATTGATTAGTGTTTCCGGGTGCATCAACCGCTAAAGTTATTACTCTCGTGACTGCAGTGCAGTGCTTTTTGCTTCGGAAGGTCCCCGTTGGATGGCGAGATCCGGCGCTGACTTACACTTCATGAGTTTTCCGAAAAGGTCAAAGCGATGGCAGATCATTTACAAAATGTATTTAGACCACACCCGCCAACAATGATACAACACAACAATGAAATTGAAAATTTTATGAAACAACCACTAACTACAGCTGAAACCAAAATAAAGTTTATTTCACCGTCTGAAACAGCTAACATCATTAAACATCTAAAACAACGAAAAACACCCGGTATAGATGGAATCAGTAATAAAATGCTCAAAAATCTTAATAAAAGCTCTGTAGCAGGACTAACTGCAATATTTAATGCTATCTTACGCTTTAATTATTTCCCAACTGCCTGGAAGACTGCAATTGTTCTACCTTTTCGCAAGCCAGGTAAAGACCCTCGACGCCCTGAACACTACAGACCAATAAGCCTCCTTCCCTCAATTTCCAAGATTTTTGAAAGACTTCTACTAAAGAGACTTAACAAGTACCTGAAAGACACGGATGCAATACCAGATATTCAATTTGGTTTCAGAGCAAACCACTCCTGCACTCACCAGCTACTAAGGCTTACTGAATACATTGCACAGAGCTTCCAAGAGAAAAAACATACTCTGGCTGCATTTTTGGATATAGCTCAAGCGTATGACAGAGTCTGGCATACCGGTCTGTTATTTAAAATAAGACAACTTGGAGTCTCTGAGTACATACAGAATATTATTAAAGGTTTTATCTCTGATAGAAAATTTAAGGTCAAAATTAATCACTCCTTTTCTACTCTACGTAATATCACAGCCGGAGTTCCACAGGGCTCAGTTCTCTCACCTATTTTATTTAATATTTTCATGAGTGACATACCTAAGTATTCCAACGTGGAAACTGCTCTTTTTGCCGACGATACGGCACTGTTTTCAGCAAGCTCAGATATTAACCTAGCATTTAATAGAGTTCAGAATAACCTTAACACCCTAATACAATGGACAAAAAAAATGGAGAATAGCAATCAATTCTCAAAAATGTCAGACTAAGATATTTACCCTTAGGAGACCTCAAATCCCTCCCAATCTGAAAATAGATGACAACGAAATACCTTGGAAAAGCGAACCAATAAAATACCTAGGAGTATTGTTAGATAAGAAACTCACCTGGAAACCTCATATTCACGCAGCTATCAACAAATCCAATGCCAAAATTTTAAAACTATACCCTCTCATAAATCAACATTCAACACTCAATACCAAATGCCAGATTCTATTATATAAATCTATTATCCTACCCACGCTAACTTACACATGCCCGGTTTGGGGAAACGCTGCTTCCACCACCATACAAAAAATGCAAATTGTCCAAAATAAAGTCCTCAGAAAGTCAATTAAAGCTCCATGGTTTATACCTAACCACCAAATTCATAGAGAACTCCAAATGGAAACTGTGCTCGAACACATTAAAAAATTAGCAAATAACTTCTATTCTTCCCTTCCCTCATCTCATGCCACTCTGATATTCCAATTAGGTCGAACAGCAAATATCCCAAGCCGAATCAAATCCAAATTTCCCAAAGACATGCTTAAACCCCCCTAAACAAATAATATCATCCTGCATCTAAATATAACCTAGCACGCTCCCTTCCTATTGCCCGCTAGGGCTATCCATAACAGCTTCCCCCTCCCCCTCCCCCCCAAAAAAAATAAATCCCAGCAGCTCCTAGAAGCAAACAAGGAATTAAACGAGCCAGAGAAATCTAATCTCAATTTTTCAGGAATGCCCAAATCCCAAAATGTCAGTATGTAAAATCGAAAACCCTCGAAAGACCTTCAGGTCGAACGAGAAGAAATAAATTTTAAAAAAATGAGTTTTCCTCAACCAGGTATCTCTCACCAAAGGGGGACCGACCCAGCCGGTGCAAATTGTAAACTTCCGGTTGGTCTCCTGATATGTGTGGTAATGTAGTGTCTCTAAGTGTACGTCTATGTACGTAAGGGGTGAGAACAGGAAAAGAAATGGGAAGGAAAGATCGGGCGCAGTCCGTGTCCCGTTTGTTACGGTACTGCTACGGCATTCGCCCAATGTTGATCGAAGAAATCACGGAAAACTACTGATCAGAGAAGTCGGCCGTTAGAATTCTCCTCCAGACAGCGGCTGAATTCGACCTAGCTATGTTGCTCGTCACCATCGGGATTCGAACCCTAGGACCTTTCGGTCATGGACACTGCACAGAGTGGCGCGCGAGGAAGAGAGGAGGGAGAGGAGAGAGAGGAGAGAGTGGGGGCGGGAGCAAAGGACGTTTCGGAGGGCAGAGGGAGGTGGGCGACGAACTAGGGCGGGGGGTGGGATGTATAGCTAGTGCCAAATTCAGACATGTGGCCCGTGGAACGCAGCGTGCGGCCAACAGCGTTGAACCGCCCAAGAGACAACGAGCGGCTTGTAGCAAGAACGATTCCCAAAGCCTCTGCATATGTCAAAACAGTGCTCGTGGGAAACGTTGAACTACTCCTACCCTGCGGTGAATGTCATGTGTGCGTGTGTAAAACTGTTTCTTCACCTTCACAGGGATTCCCATTTTATTTCACTAACTTTGCTTATGTTATGTTTAGGTATTCTCTTGTTAGTGTGCCCTATTCGCATATTGCATTTTTTTTATTTTGTTCTCATATTCTGTTTATTCTTGAAAATCCTGTATCCTAAAGGTAAAGGGCACCACGCCTTTTTTCTACTAAATGGGGAGACTGTGGTATATATTATCTATTTTTTTGTCTTGCAGGAGAATATAAGGAACACTACTAAAAGACAACAATAAAAAAGTTAAAAAGTGAATACTATCTCATTTCCACTTTCATTAGAAGAACAAAATCATTTTTAAACTGTTCTCCTCTATAAATTAGGCAAAGTAATGAAGTGTACTTTACCTTCCAGGTACATATTTTTTTCTTTCAGAATATACAGTTATATTTTGTCACACACCCATAAATAATCAACGAGTTGTTAGTTGTACCATCAGATGATTACGGGAAACAAGTACAGAAGACTGCATGGGAAATTAAAGAGATCTGTATCGAATAATTAAACATTTTTTGTTGAAAAAATAATGATAAAAATTATTCGGTGTAAGAATAATTTACATACACAGTGACAATTATAAATATTTATGAATATACTAATTACTAATCAAAAACCGTGAAATTGCTTATTGATATTCATACACATCAAAAATGTAATTGCATAACATTAGGTGTTCAACGTTTCTGAACAATAGGTATTTACGGCATAATTATGTGTCATTTCCAATCAGAATCTCTAAAATTGAAAAATTTCGACATCATTCATTTTATGCAGAGAAATATCTTCCGTACCAATGAAATGAATGGAACCCCGGATGAAATGTATAAAACATTCTCGGATTCAAATAGACATTATGTACTTCATTGTACCCATTCACGGATTCTTTGATACAACTCATCGCGGAGAAGTAGAAACACACAGAGCGGGTTATAAAAAGTTCTGAGGTTTCATATCTGAGAAGCCTTCCATTAAAATGTATACGCCATCAGAACCCACATACACACATTCACGAAGGCAGGAGGGGAGGGGAGGGGCTGCCCCCGATAAGAAGAAGCCGTAGCGAGAACAGCCGCGCTGGCGCGTGAGGAGATACGCGAGCTCCTCCGCTCAAGTTGGGCTCCGGAGCGCGGGCGGGGTGCGGGGGAGGGGCGGGGCGAGGGCAGGGCGAGCGCGGGGATCCCTGGATGCAGCGGACTCCGCACCGGGCGCGATAAGAGAGCCCGCGGGCGGCTCTCCCCTCCACATCTCCCCTCCCCTCCGCGCCTTCCCCATCTCTCCGCTCCACCTCGCCTACTCCTCGCCTCGCCCTGCCCTGCCCCCTCCCTCTTCCACTCCCCGCGCCGCTCCCGCTAAACGTCGCCGCCGCCGCCGACTCTCGAACATTCTGACGCGTCGCTTTTCAATCTCCATTAGCGATATGAGTTCCGCCCCGGTCGCCACGCCAATTTAATTGCAAGTGGCAAATACGGAGCTGCGCGCAATCACACAAAAATGCCGGCCCGCGGAGAAGAGGGGCGGAGCGGGGGCGGGGCGGGAGCGGGGGCGGGTCCAAATGGGATTACGCGCGCGAGGTCTTACGCGGCGGCGGCGGCGGCGGCGGTGGCGGTGGGTCCGTCACAGATCCGTCGCCCTCAGCGGTCCTCGCCCAAGAGCCCCGAGATCGAACGCGGAAACGGCTTTAAATGAATATTAAAACGTAATAGGGTGAGTGGCGGAGCGCGGGCGGGGGCGCGGGCGGGGCAGGAGGGGGCGAAGCGGGGGCGCCCGGACGGATTACCCGTTTCATTAGTTTGAGTGCCCGGACCCACCCCCGCCGCCCCGGCCCGCCCCCGCGCAGCCACTATGAATCGCACGAGCGGCGGGGAGCGGCGCGGCGCGGGCACAACAGGCCAGGGGGCGTCGCGGGGGGAGGCGGCGCCGTCTTGCGCCCAGCGTCGCGACGCCTCGCCTCGCCTCGCGCCCCTTGCGGCGCCTCGGGCGTCGCGACGCGGCGCCGGACAATGGCAACGTGCGCGGCGATCGCGACGTCACCTGCGAGGCGGCGCGAGCGAGGTCGGGACAAAGAGTGCGCACGCGGTCTCGCCCCCCCCCCCCCCCCGCACGGCGTGTGTCGCCCCGGGGCGGCGGACAATGCCCAGGGCGCGGCGAGCCTTCCGCGAGGGCGGCGCGTGCGGATGAAGGCGTCACCTGGCGGAGGAGAGGGCGTGGGGCCGTGAATGAGCGACGGCCGCGAGCCGCCATCTCGCAAGCAGACGGAATGACGGGAAAGGGCAGGCGAGCTTCCCGAAGATGGCGTGTCGGTATTACCGGCGACAAATATGATGGCGGAAGAGGTGAAATAGTGCACAAGGGAGAATAGAAGGTAGTAACAATGAAGGCGAAAAAAAAAAACATGGGATCACGAAAAAGCCAGGGAAAGAGAGGACGAAAAAGTGAAGAGAGGGGTATGTTGAAATGAGAGTAAAAGTACTAGGGAGGGAAATGACAAAAAAAGACATATAAGAATTATCTAAAGACATTAGTATCGGCTAAAGGCAGCCTCCTGGTTGTATTGATTGTTGAAGGAAATTTCGATTGATTCATTGAAGACAATCAAACTTGTCAAATGTTAGATTTTATAATCATACAATTCAAAATAAATGTTTCTTCGCCAGACACGACCACCTTCACGTTTAAATAAACTATTTTATTTGTATCCTTTTAAACATTATTGACTAAAGATAAGTTTTGACTAGTTCATACGCCTCGAACTCGGATATATAATGAATTTATTCAACTATTCAAAAGTTTCTTGTTAATGTGTTGGTTTAATCTAGTTTCATTTTCTATAGATTTGTGATATTGAAGGTTTGGAAGAGTCTGGGTGGGAAACGTTTATTTTCAATTTAACCAATAGTTCAGTTTTTTTTAAATAAAGTGTATGTTTACATATTTTAAAAAATGTTTATAATTAAAGATACATTTAAAACACTTAATTGACTTTAACAGACGGGCTCACCGTTCAGCATTTGTTAACGATGATTACGACTACAAACGCCTTTCTCATTCATCTACATACCCACTACAGCTGGTCTTGGCAGCTACAGAAGTAATAAACATTGGGAAAACTATTTCTGAGAGTAAACATATTAATGTCTCAAAACCTGTGCAGACAAGAGTGTAACGTAGTAAATATTAGTAGAAATGTCACTCTCGAAAGAGCTTTAGTTCTTACAAGGGATATTCCTGACAGAAGACGGCAAGGAACACCGAGTTTGCGCAAATCTTGGCACGACCCACCAAGGCACCATGGCACGTCTCAAAGCAACAGATCCACTAGTCAGCCCGGTTCAATCCCCTATCGTCCTCCAGCCACGACGCAATACGCAAGGTCCAACCCCAGAACCACTCGGGTACACCCCACGTGCCCCTCACACGACCGCGACCCAGCGCCACCGCCGCCGCCGCCGCCGCCTCCGAGATTCGTCTCAATCGGAGGACAGCGGCCGCCGCCTCAATCCGGGTAAACGCGCCCGGAGGCGGCGGCGGCGGCGGCAGGGGCGGGGGCGGGGAGCGCGGGCAGACCCGGAAATTTACGGCGACCGCCTCCGGGCGGCGGCGGCGGCGGCGGCGGAGACGGCGGAGCGGGGCGGGGCGGGCCAGCGGCCAAGCACCCTCCGCAAGACGCCCTCGCCTCCGCCGCCCCGCCCCGCCCCTTCATCTGGAAATGGCCCGTAACTCTGGATAATTAAATACTTTGTTTTAATTTCGGACTGCATTTCCATCGCACACACGCGCGCACTAGTGCGCGGCGGCCTGTCCCTTCCATTCAATCAACCCTTTCATCTTGTTAACGTTAATTAAAATTATTTTAAACCTCCGTTCCCCCTACCTCGGGCTACCCCCGTATATGTAGACTTGGAGTTTAAGGCGAAAACTGCGAAAAAGTCTTATTGGCGCGGCTGGGCGGGCGGGGCGGGCGAGGGAGCGGCGGGTGGGCGTGGCGGAGGTCTGCGAGGCTAATTAGCAACGGGTGCGGTGGGGGGGGAGAGGGCAAAGGCGGGGGAGGGGGGTAGCAGGCGACGGACAGGGAGAGACGTGGGGAAGACGGGAGTCGCGGCGGATCGGAGTGGTAATTAGGCCGATGTAAAGTTACACCCGGTCGGCCAATTACGGCGCCGTGTAACGAGCGCCGTTTGCGCGCGTGTGTGTGTGTGGGGGGCGGGAGTGCGGTGAGTGGACGCGACTTGCAGCCGGTGACGTTGGCGACGCGTCTTGGCAGGAGACTAGTCCGGAAAGCAGAGCCCCACGCGGCCAGTCATACCGGCAGAGTTAGCTCACAGCCAGCATTGTCTCTGTCTGCAGCGACTCGGATCGGAAGTTCTAGATTTGACGGTAGATCATTTTTGACACTAAATACTTAGCTAAAATTGCTAGATTGTTGACACTAGCGATATGTAAGCGTTACAACACACTCGTACATCAGCAGGAACTGTCGGATCACTACATACAGTTCCCAAGAGTAAGAATACAAGTCGTAAATCGTTTGCGAACTGAAAATTCGATATGAAATCGTTCAGAATGACATGTATGACAAAATTTATTTAAAAATAAAGCTACATATTTAAAATTGACGGCTAAAATTGACTATTATGTATTACAAGAAATATATATACACAGTGTGTACTTCGCAAAAATGTATTCCTTTGAATTACTATTTCTCAACGATTAATCTAGATATAAGACAACCTTGATTTTGTGTTGCACGTCTTTGTACTTATTTTACGCGTTGTTACACATACATCATCGACTTCCATCAAGAGGAGTACACTTAACTACCCTTTGTTGTGAGGCGTGGCGGAAGTCGCGGCGGGCAGCAGATCGTGAAAGATAACGACTACTTCTTTTATTACTCCGCCCGGGGCTTCACCTTCGGCTTTTATCGCACCTCTTTCCAGAATTAAGAGTAAGACGGCGCGGCGCGGCGCGGGGTCCCCGGGCGCAAGGGCGGGCCCTCGGCGGCCGAGGACGAGGTCTCGTACGCGAGAACACAAAAACCGCGTCGGCTCGCGGAGGGAGGGGGAGAGAAAGGGTGGGGAGGGGAGGGGAAGGGAGGGAGGGTAGATCCGTCTTCAACAAGTGGCCATCGCGGCCGCCCCCGCGGCAATCGTCTCTCGAAGCTCGGCGACCCTCGCGCAGGCTCGCCGCCGCCCCGGGCGCGCCGACTCGCAAATGCCGGCACGGCGACCGTCCGACGATCCAGAGGTACAGAGAAATTACTCCAAGAAAGGTCCAATTTGACATGTCGGAAAACAAATGAATGTCATCCTGGCTGATGGCTTTGCAGAATGACGTGTCGATTCTTTTTAGAAGTGAGCATACGAACACAGTGACAAATTGGGCACATGAACGTAACCAAATGTCACGTTACAAAATACTGAATTCCAAAATGGCGTTTCTTCTACGTTACACGGTATCAGTAAATCATATCTTGAAATATAAGGGTCTAATGACCTTAGCAGTTGACGCACCAGGAATCACCAATCAAGCCATTAATCCGACGATTAAGTGATACTACAAAACAATTTCCAAAATGATGTATATTAATTTTCGTTTATTTTTCAATTTTACCTCTCAATATATTCTTAAGACGCTGTTTTAGCATATTGCAAAATATTATGTTCTTCTAAGTTAAGCGCTATCAGAAAACTGTGGATCGTATCTTGAACTACAAGGCTAATTTTGGATACGTTTCCTTCCTGAAATATTTCTTGGGGACATGCCACTTTGGATGCAAAACCTTCATTCTTTTACACAGCCATTGGCCGGAACTGGGACAGCGTGAGGTGTGATGGTCAGACTGTTCACCGCCCACCGCTGGAACAGGGCTTCATTTCGCGGCAGGCTTTCTAGGGCCGCTCCCGTTCATTCATTTATTTATTTTATTATTTCTATTAGGACAACTTAATTTTCTTTTTTTGCTAGAGTACAACCCCGATTAAGAAATGTTGAGTATAGTTTTGTAAGATATAGTGATTTTAATTAGTCGTATACTCTGTGGACTCAATAATGAATAGAGGAAAACGTTAATGACAGTTACAATTAAATCAATGATTGTCCACAGATTTCAAATAAGAACAATTTATTACAATACTGGATAGTGAAAGTTCAATGTATACATGATTAAACGTACACTAGTTCCAATTTTTGTAGCATACACTGGGTCAGCGAGCAAGTCTTTTAGAACAAGGATTAATAACCAGAAGCGTTCCTCCGAAAATTCAAAGAACATTGTTATATTAAATGCACCCGCGAAATGAAGCCCTGTTCCAACGGTGGGCGGTGAACAGTCTGATCATCACACCTCACGCTGTCCCAGTTCCGGCCAATGGCTGTGTAAAAGAATGAAGGTTTTGCATCCAAAGTGGCATGTCCCCAAGAAATAGTTACGTAAGTCCCACGACATTCATGTTTGTCCAGTATAAGTTAGAACAAATCCAATAACAGTAATCGTCTCTCTGTGCTAGCGATGAAGGTCTGAATACGGTTAAAATCACCGATGATGTCATCTTGTGATTGTTCGTTGTAGCCAAGGGCAAACCACCTATCATACTTAACTATTATTTTATATTTATCTTTAATAAAATAATATCAGTACAGGGCCACCAACACCTTACAAGATGTATTGTATTACACGCCAATAAGCTTAAATATTGTGTGTGGGAAAGCAGATTGAGTGTTGAACGCGACGTAAGGGAAGGAAACCGCATATAGCGCTATAATATTGTTATGGATCAGAATACCGTTTGAGGTACTGAAGTTTTCATCATTTGTAGCAAAAGACAAAGAACTATCTATACATTAATTAAATAATTATTTTATTAATATCGTTAACAGATTAGTGTCGGTTCTCTGTAGATAGCCGCCAATATTTCTCATCACGATCAGAATAGTATATTTCAGCCACTTGAAATATATGTCGTCGGTACACAAGAAAAGTGGTAGATATCAAAATCCTTCGTTTTGCAGAACTGTTTAAATCGGAATGAAGCCATTAATTTCGCGACCAAAGTCGAAGAGTACGCTATATTCCGACTGTTTAGTGCACTATGTTCATGAACTTTTTACGCCTAGAAATATACTTTTGTCTAAACACATGCCTTCATTGAATTTAAGAACGATGACTTGGTGTTTGTCAGTAAGGCAGCTGTGAAAGCTTATTTGGAACGGGGAGAGGAATCTCGTGCGCAAGGTTTGGGCGAACGCGAATCCCTGTCGACAGAAATTGCTTCTTGGCGAAGGTCGCGCGCTGGTGAACGAACGAGCTAAAAGAAACGGCAGTCCATCCGATAAGAAGATGGAAGCGGGATGCGTATTTTAATGACCAAGAATTACATTTTTTAATAATTGAGCTGCACTCAGACAACTTTTCTCCCGCAGATGATCGTGGGAAACAGCAATCGCTCTCTGGTAGCGTAGTGGATGCGAATCTCATGATCAAAGGCCTACATAGCATCCGTAATAATTAATATGCTTCTAGATATGACAATATCGACTTACTAGAATTCATATAATGTCGTTTCTAAATATTTCTAAACAAAGGATCCGAAAATTTTCGATATCTCTACGTTTTATTTTGGCATCTTTTGTGATTGAATACATTTTACTCAAAGGTAATGATTTTTTAAAAAAATATTAAATTCAATCGCAAAACTTAAAAGACATTAGATGCAGAGAAGTTCATAGAATTGACAAGGAAGAACCAACAGGAATTATCGTTGCGAACGTGGACGTAAATAAACAAGAAATAAGTTGCACGAACTAACAATGACCCTGTGTCTTATATTATGGTATCTTCTTCACAAATTTGTTACCGCAAAACAACAGAAAATTACTCAAATAATAATTTGAAATTGTTTTCTCGTAGTGATTGAACTGCAAAATGAAATTAACATTGGCAAGCAGCATTATCTACGTGTGTTTTTTTTTTGATCGCACAGCCCTCCAGATTGGTCGTAGCACGAAGCCCCAGTTCGACTCCCTTGAGCTGCAAAGGGGTCCGCTAGCGCAGCAAACCCCGAGACCTGCTGAGGTGGGCAACGCGGCGGAGGTCGGGGGCGACGGCGCCGCACTTGGATAAAACTCGCGGGCGGCGGTTGGGGCGAGGGCGCCGCGGCCGCGCTCTGCCAAATTGACCTTCGGGCAATTAATTATACCTTTGCCGGCTGCGGCGGCGGCGGCGGCGGCCGACGCCCGGGCGGGCGGGCGGGCGGGCGGGCGGGCGGGCGGGCGGGCGGGCAGCCGGCGCGCTCGCGCCCTGCGGCCGACTACAAAAGCGCCCTGTGAAGCTCCAGGTTTTGCTATTAATGGCAAACTAACTTAATAAACAGGATTTAGCGTGTGCGTGCGCGGTGCGGCACAGCGGCGGCGGAGGTGAGCGGCTGCGGCGGACAGCGCAGAGCCACACACAAAGATGAGCGCATTACGTGGCCCATCATGCGCGTAACAACAAAGTCATTGCTACGGGGCAGCCAGGCCTTTGCAGAGGGCCTCGCCGCCCCGCCCCGCCCCGCCCCGGCCGCTCCGCCTGTGTGCGCTGCGCGCCCCTGGCCACCGCGCCCCGCCCGGCCCCGCCCGCCCACTCCACTCCCTGGGCGCTCCTTGGCCCACGCCCGCCCGCAACAGACGTTGTTGCTTCTCGCGTTCGTCCTCTTCCACCTATCCTCGCAGCTGTCACCCCGTTGCATCTCATTCCGTTTCCTCCCCCGTGCCCTCGTCCCCCCGGCGGCGCGGCGCTGCTCTGTGCCTCGCCCCCACCCCCGCGCTCACGCCCGGCCTGGCCCCGCCCTCGACTCGCGTTCCCGCACACGCGTGGCCGCCCGCCCGGCGCTGTGTGTTTTCACACAGGCTCCGGCTCATGTATCATTGAACCTGGCGTGTCTCCGGTTGCACAAAGCGTTATGTTATGACTGGCCTGCCGCGGGCGTCGGGGGCTTCCTCCACCGGTAGCGGCGTAGCCAGTCGAAAAAAAAAAAAAACAACTGAAGGGGGGAGGAGGAAAAAAAAAAGCGCGACAGACGGACGCGTCCGCAGCTCGAGGGGAGGCCGAAGCGGCGCGGATTACAGAGTGGGAAGCCCGCGGCTCAGGGGGTTAATAAGAAAACAAAGCGGGGGAGCGGATTAGAAAAACCGATCAGCGGCGGAGTGGTCGCTCTAATTGGAGGTATCGGGGCGGAGGGGCTCACGCCTCCGGGAGAGCACTTGGCAGGGCGAGTGGGAGGACGGCGAGAGGCTCGGCCTGGAGGCGGGGGCAGAGTTTAGGTCGGAGAGGGAACAGTGGAGGGAACGGCGAGGTGGGGTTGGTGATGAGGAGGGGAGGTTAGAGGCGGGGCGGGAACCTGGAATGAGGCGTGGGCTGAGTCGGGGCCGAGCCTGAGGCAGTGGTGGCCGGGTAGCGGGAGGCTAGCCTCGGGGAACGAGGCAAGGCGTAGCGGGGACGAAGATGAGGCGGAGTATGAAGCTGGTTTGGAGGTGAAGCGGGTAGGATGGCGGGGGCGGAATCCCAGGTCGGGCGAGGGCCGAGGATTGGGCCGGGACGGGGGCAGAGTCCGAGGCGGAGGCGGAGACGACGTGTGGGCGAGAGGCTGCCTCGGGAACGAAGGCGGTGGCTCAGTATGTGGACTGGGAGGTGAAACGGGAGGAGCTGTGTGGGGGGCGGGCCGAGGCGGAGACGGCCCGGCGGCGAGAGGCCGGCCTCGGGGGCGAGCGCCCGTGCCCATTTAGCCGGTAATCAGCGCGCGCAGCCGCCGCCACTTCCCCATCACACACCTGATCGACTTAGCCCCGCGACGCGTCGTCACGCGTGCGCGCATGTTGAGTAACATTACGGCGTTGCCATGGCGACCACCGGCTGATAGACGCCGCCCGCCCACCGGCTTGCCCGCCCGCGCCGCCGCCCGCCGGGATGGGGGGGGGGGGGTCTCCGGGCGATTTGGGGTCCTCGGCAATTCGGGGAGGAAGGGCGATTGCGTCGAGCGGCCCCCGCCTCGCACGCTGGCGCGGACGAGGTCGCGTGGAGCGCTCTCTGGAATGTACAATTAGACGTATCAAAGGATCGGTCAGAACTGTTTCGATACGACGTTCTGCGACGAAGTACTAGGATTCGCAATTTTGGAGATTGAAGATTCGACGTATTTTAGATTTGCCAAACAAGTGTAACTAATTAGATTTTTTAATATGTCTATTACTCAGTGAGAAATGGCTACACTTGGGCCTAGTAAGCAATATAAATTTCATTCAAAACGAAGGAAATGGTAAATTTTAATGATATTTCACGATTACTTTCTCCTTCAATGCAACCGAAACAAATCGTTAAACAAACGTTAAGGGTGTAATTTTACTTAACGGCTCTTAAAAGTTCGCAAAAATATAGTTTTGTTTCCACATCAATTGTCTACGCGGTAGGAAAAACGAAAAACTAGCATAAAACGGCATACAAGTAAATAGATGAAAAGTAATTACTAAATGTCAGTTTCATATTTTAAAATTCAAAATATCTGACTTCATTTCTGAATGAATTACAAAGAATCGCAATTTATTTAGATTAAAGTGCTACTATCGATTTTCGTATAAGAGAAGCTTTCATAAAACCACCTCGAGTTGCATGTGTTTCACCCGAATGAGGCTCGATGCTAAGTCGAGCAGCGGCGTCCGCGTTTAAATCGCTCAACCGCCCCATTCCTTATCTCCGCCGGCGCCCATTCGCTGGATCGCGCGTCCACAGAGACGCATGATAAAGCGACTTCGCGGGCGGGAAACACGGGGCCGTAACTCGCGCGGTGTCAGTTCCTACAGACACCACTGGGAGCGCTTCGGCAGCACTGCCCGTTCTTCCCCACGGTGCCCCCACCCGCCTCGATGCTAGCCACCCTGGCCAGCTCTGGCAAGGCCACGGCCCGCTTATAGCTGACGATTGCCTCACCAGCGTGTAACTCCCGCCGGCTCCGCTTCCTCTCCTACCCGTGCCCAGGGCTCCGCTCTTCTCCCAATTTACTCTCGCTCCGCCGAACTCCCCGCTTCGCTCTTTCCGCTTCGAATTCAGCCCGCTTCGCTCTTACACGCTTTGCTTTCACCACGCTTGATCTCACCCCGCTTTGCTCTCTCCACGCTTCGCTCACACCCCTCTTCGCTCTTACCTCACTTTGCTCTCACCCCGCTTCGCTCTGACCCCGCTTTGCTCTCACCCCGCTTTGCTCTCTCCACGCTTCGCTCTCACCTCGCTTCACTTTCACCCCGCTTCGCTCTCACCCCGCTTCGCTCTCACCCCGCTTCGCTCTCACCCCGCTTCGCTCTCACCCCGCTTCGCTCTCACCCCGCTTCGCTCTCACCCCGCTTCGCTCTCACCTCGCTTCACTCTCACCCCGCTTCGCTCTCACCCCGCTTCGCTCTCACCCCGCTTCGCTCTCACCCCGCTTCGCTCTCACCCCTCTTCGCTCTCACCCCGCTTCGCTCTCACCCCGCTTCGCTCTCACCCCGCTTCGCTCTCACCGCGCTTCGCTCTCACCGCGCTTCGCTCTCACCGCGCTTCACTCTATCGTCGCTTCGCGCCTACCCCGCTTCGCTCTCACTCCACTCTTTACTCTCAGTGGCCCGATACCGAACCGCCCAATTAGGCAGGCCTTTCTTCGAAATCACCCGTTGTGAGTGCGGCCCGTCTCTGACCCGTCCCTGCAACCCGCAGACGCGCACCACCCCCGCTGCTCCGGCCTTCTTCGACCGTGGCCCCTCTCCCGCTCCACCACCTCCCCGCTCGCTCTCACGAACCTCCTCCCCTCCTCGGGCTGTCTACTCCGCCATCCCCGCCCCGCCACCGCACCGTCCGCAATAAGCAGCAATAAAGATGGCGGCGGATAGCGATAAGCATCGGCACTTCATTTGTAAGTAGCGCGGGTCGATACGCTCGCGTGCGGAGCCGCGCGGCGTATTAATTCGTCGTAAAAATACCGGCGCGGCCGCCGCCACCGCCGCCGCCAGCGGGCCGCCCGCCCGACTGACTTCGCGGCCCCGCCTGGGTAGCAACTCGGCGCGGGGCGGCCACGAGGCGCTCGGCTGGGTGCGGGCGATGATAGCCCACACACTTGGTGAAAACATGCTAAGGTTCTATGTAATATCATCATATCGCTCGGGGGCTGCAATAGTGGCACAACTTAAAAAGTACGAATTTTGAGTTCATGCATTCTCCTGAATTGCAGATTGGTCTACCTTTCAGCAGCATATCTTACAGTATAGTATTTCAACAAAAAATGGTACCAGTGTGAATGCAAGAAAGATGCATTTCGGTGAAACTTTAAACTCATTTATCTCTTCATTCCACTCCTGATTTTTTGAGTTGTGCTAATATTGAACCCACAAACACTATGTCCTATATAAAAATGATGAAGTTCTGCACAAGAATGAGTGAAAAATCGTACTTTACATGAACCTCTGGTGATGGTGGTTTTAAGAGGTGAAGACGATAACATTACTCGATCACAAGAGTCTATCAGAAACTTCTCTAATAACATCTTAAATAATACCATCGATTGATTGTATCTTCAATACAATTCGTTCGTCGATTGCGATGAAAGCTTTCTATGGTTTACACGACACACTACCGATGACGGTTCGCACAAGATCTGGTGGAACTTGCTAAGATTTACAGAAACCACTGCCAATGAAGAGATGCAGTAGACCTGGGGAAAACTTCCGTCTTTTTATGTTAACAACTCGCCTTGACATATTGCAGAAGACTAAAAACTTACTAGGGCTGGCAGGAATTCATATAAATGACTTGATACCAGCTTGCACAAAACTTGCAACATTGGCTAATCTTAGAGACGACCGTACAATTTTCGAATTCTTTAAAATGAATGATTGCCTTTGTAGGATCAGTCTGCAAAATGTCGAGAGATACTTATTGGGTAGGGCAAGCTGTAGTTTACGGCCAAGCAAATGCTCCGAAGAGAAGTACCTAGCCGTTATTTGCTATCAGAGTGATCGGTCCGCGGAGGGAAAAAAATAAGGAGGGGAAAACGATCACGAGACAGGTGTTGGTCAAATAGTGCGTAAAATTAAAGTAAAACGTATTCCTGTTCGCCAAATTTAGAAACTACTTAAGATCAAGCGACTTGAAAACAATATTTGAAAAGGAATATGTTCTTTCTTATAGAATTAATTGTTTGGCGAATTGCCCTTTTGTAAATGGTTTCAGGTACAACGATACATGAGGTGTAATAGTGTTAAATTACTGTCTTCTCGAACACAGGTATTAAATATGTTAGTAATGTTTCTATTGTAAAACGGAAATAAAAATGACTTACTTTTTTTGATACCCTTATCTCTTAAAGCGAGAATGAGTGTTTCCTTTCTTCTTTTTCTTCTTCAGCAAATTTTTCATATTCGGTGTTGTGCTTAATGCTGCCATGAATTAAATTTTCTGTTGCGAATGCGTACTTTGTGACATATTAAGAATTCACATACCCACCAGAATCTTCAGAAAGACACATCTCTCCTCAGATAAAATGAAAACTTTTGCAGACGGTCGGTTTATTCAGTGAACAGCCCGCTTTGTCCGTCATTTCTTCTTGAGTAGAACCTGTGACTTCAACTATCCCTGACTGCACTACAGCCCGCTCTGCATTCCCGCTACGGCACATTGGTTCATATGTACGTTGCTACTACTGCCCAAACAAGGTTAAGAGAAAACGGTCAGCGATGCTCTTACGATAACAGGTCACATAACACCTGCAGAAATTTCACAACTGACAAGCACAAGAAGTTGAATGGAAGTTTCGATTAAATTTCAAAATCTTGGGTATAGTGATGAAACTTTAGTTGTACAATCATACAGCAAAGAAGAAGGAAAATTGTGGGGGCCGCTGGGGTTCACACGAGACATTTGGCTCTAATGCACGCAATGGGAGAAAATCATTAATACACACAATTTTTAGTTCGCTTCCACGCGTGAAATACTGGGGTAATTTTTGAATAGTATAGTGTTAATGAAAAAGCTATGGTAGAGAAATGAAGGACACGGTATGCAGTGTCTGGGTATAGAGCACTCCTGTGAATGCTTTGTGCACAGATATTAGTTTGTTTATTAGAGTGCCTTTCGTTCCATAACATTTTCATTCATTTTGGCTGGTCTGTTTTAAAACATACCGTATAATTAATATCACGTATAAACCTTTTTGCACTGATTTACATCAGTGAGAGAAAACACAGTAAAATACTTAGAAACTACTTATCTTTTCTCTGCAGAATACTGGAATAGACAATAATTGTCATTGTGAATGTAGTTAGTTTACATCCAAAATCACCATCAATACTCTAGAAAAATGCGTTTTCTACTCGTTTAATTTTGGTGAGAAAATATGAAAAAATACGACAAAACCTGCCTCACATAGAAAGTTTCGTTTGGAAACGATGTGCAACAAGAGAATTTGAAACCTCTCACATTCACACACGAGAGGTGATATTTGGGTCTTTGTAAACTGTGTATAGAATCAGAAATTGAAGCATCTCGCATATCACTGATGCATACGAACGGTTAACCGCTGCCCGACCGAGAGGAAACAGAACAGTGCTGAGGATGGCAGAACGCCGCGTGCATCGTTACAACCGTTCCGACGGCGTCCCCGTGGCGGTTGGATGTGGCTCTGCTTGCGTGGGAGTACTGGAAGAGGGCCTTCTGGATTTGCTGATGTCGCATGACGAGCCCAAGTGAGGGGCGCTCGATTCACATGGCATTTTATCGATGGCCGCATGCTAGTTACCGTGAAAGCCACGTAGAATATTGAACAGACTTTCACAATCGATGTGACGAGCACGTCAGATATCCTACTTTCAAAAAGTGAAGTATAATTTTCAGACATTGGACGCGTTTTTTTTCTTCTTCTTCAAAGCACTTCGTGTTAGTTGCAAACGCGTGCGTGTACAACATCCATTTCTTGGTGGCGACTTATTCTTGTACTCAGAAATGAGGCGTGGTTTCTGTATTTGTGCACTGCAAAGAGCAATTAAAAATAAAACTTTTGTGTTTGCCAAGGGGAAACCTTAGTTCTTCATTCATTTGAAATTTCCAATGAACCAATAATCTATACTTTGAATGGGAGATTTTACACAAATGCTCTTGTTGTGCATTGAATGTAAATGTACATATTAATTTTAGTGTTACTTACTCTGACGATAACCTGATTTATTTATTAGTTTAATATCTTCGTGTTGTACTCTTCATTCCTGTTTGCTCACAATGTTCATATTTTTTCCCTTTACTCACCACATATGAAAACTGTAAACAGTAAAGAGTTGTTATCACTTATATTTAGTTTATTAATGCTGATGAATGAAAGTTGATACTACCAGTGAATAATGTTGTGCGAGTTTAAGGAACCAGAAGTTGTTTTCCTATTCAAGGATTTTAACTCATGTTATAAGCAGAAGATATAATGTATAAGATAAAATAGACTTTTTCTTTTGAACAAATAAGTAATCCTCGGTAATAAATTTATCCTCAGAACGCAGCTAATCCCGTCTAATAAATCTCCGCCGAGCAAATGACTTAATTTGGCTAATTGGAGAGGATGCTTCTTTTCGACACAGCCTCTAAAGACCACGCCCTCTTCCCCATCTCCATCCACATTCCTAAGTAGCTTTCTTTCTTATTGAACGAAGCACTGCACTTTCCTCTGTCAATTCTACTTGTTGGCGCTCTTCGCCTCAAAAATTTCGCAGAATGAGCTGCGCCGAGTCGTGTTTACTCCAGCAAGAAGCGCTCCTTCCCTCTCTCTCTCTCCCTCCCTCCGGCCGTTCAAAGCAGGAAGTGGCAGGGGTGGCGGGTCGGGGGTGAGCGAGCGAGGCGCAGAGGGTGGGCGAGGGAGGGGGAGGAGGGGGGTGAAACCGCCCTTGCGTCGCCCTCTCACGCACCGCCCGCGTCTCACAAAAGGACGGAACGAGTTCTTTTGGCGCAGAAAAAAAAGGAGTCTAGAAATTTAGTATATTTTATCTTTAAGTAATGAATTACAGAGGCGGCTTTAATTACTCGCTTCATAATAGTTATAAAGGTCTTCATAAATTTTCTTTATTGTGCATCGGCCGCACTACATCACGCGAATTAAATGAGAAGTTGCGGCGACGGCGACGGTGGCGCTCGCGGTGGCGGTGGAGGAAGCGGTAGCGGAGTTGCAGGCGAGGGTGGCGGTGGCGACACAGACGGCGAAGGTGGTAGCGAGGGCGGCGGTGATGGTGGTGGTGATGGGGTGTGTGGTGGCAATGGGGTGAGAGAGGGAAATCTGTGTGTCTCTTCTTTTGCATTCCCACATTACTTGGATCGTTACAAGCGTCTTTGGCTGCGCTGTCAATGCCAGAATGTGATTCAATGAATAATCACTATTGAGAAAACATACCATTTGCTTTATTTAAATGTTGAGTATGGTAGAGTTATTGTACTTCATTATTTGGGTTCGTTGTCACACTTTCTTCTTGACTTATTTTGAGAGTTGAATGGAATATGATAGGATCATGATGTACACTGGTGTTATCACGTTCAATAAAGTGAAGAAGGTGGCTAGTAGTACAACTGGACATGACATAAAACTACACTTGAGATGATGTGAATAAAGATAGATGAGAAAATAGAACATTCGAATTAAGTTCAATTCTATTTTTTAAATGAAATAGAAGATATAAGCTCATGCCTGCCAGCATCAAGAACAATCTATGTTTGTGAGATTTTACGTAAAGAAAGTTTAAGTTTAAGTTTAGTTTAAGTACGCATAGAATTGTTATTTTGAATAAGTTAAATCAAACAATTGGTATCGCTAGTTGAAATACAGATGAAGAAGTACAAATAATTATCTTTGGATGTAAGAGAAAAATTACAAATTAGTGCATGCAATTCAAGAAGTTAATGTAGTTAGGAAATATAATGATTAATGGTATCATGCTATGAATTCTGTCAAGAAAAATGTTTACATTTACTTTTAATAGTTTCCTGATGTTTTCACACATATCCGGTGTATAGAATGAGTTTAAAACAATCAATTAATATGTTATTGTTATTAAAAGTATATTCAAAACTTAGCTTCTAAATTGTGTTCTATGGTCTTAATACTGAAAGTCTTAAAAATATGTTTCTTTTGGAAGTCTAAATTACAATTCTTTTATACTTTTATTACATTTTTATTTCAATATGATATATTTACAAAATGTACATTTCTTATTACAATCTTTAAAACTTAAAAAACCATATTATTTAAATTGTTTCTAACTTTCGATGTTTCGTAGCTGTGCAAAACATTACTACAATAATCAAAAAACTGTTCAATGTTGTTCATTAATCATTCAAATTGACAAATATGCTTTCGTGGTGATATACTGAAGTAATATATTATTGATTTTTTGTAAAAAATGCCAATGTTTATTCATGAAGATATGAATGTGCATATTGATGCAATATAATCCTACGATCTATACCAAAGCAGTATTGTGATCGTAATGCAATTCAACAAACATTCTCGCAACCACTTCAAGAACTACTTACAAGGTAACAAATAGTCTTAATATTTCAAATTAAAACATCAGATTTTAATCACTTTAAATATTACCATTTACTTCAACAAACCATTAACGAGTGACTTTGTAAACGACAGATGATACTGATAATACAACATTTGGAGGCGTGGAGATGCCTTAAATGCCACGAATATTTACGCCGGCTTTAGAGTCCTTTCGAAGAAAGCCATTGTACTTCTTTCGAAGTCCATAAATAGATCACCCGCAGCTCGAAACGAACCATTTCACTGTCGACTGCGCACTGTAGGGCGCATCCGAGAGGTTTTTGCAGTAGTCAATGGGGAAACGATGCTCCATCATAGACAGTGCGTTCAATCCACCCCCTCCACTTTGAATCCGCGCGCACAATATGCTTTCACTCTATAGTGTTTAAATAATCTTGTCAACAACAATTGAAAAAAACTCAAGTTGAGACGTTTCCGATTTTTTAGACAGCTGCTTTACCCCAACGTACTGCTTAAAATGCATTTCATAAAAATGATTTTTAACCGATTGCGTTGCCACGATTACAATTTGTAGTGATATAATAGCATACTGCAGAACGACGTAAATACTGCAGAACAGTTAAATTACGTTATAGCTCTATCGCGGACGGAATACAATATACCAACTGGCGAACTTAGTTCGGTGTATAAAGTAAGATTACCATGTTGGATGAATTCATTCCTTCGACGTGAATATATTAAATACTGAACAAGTGTGCGTGGTGATTGTAATTTCCAGTGCATGATACGAAAGGAGTACAATATACTCAAATAGTGGATTTTGTTATGAGGTTGAGTTTATTGCTGCAGACTGGATGTGTGAAATACTATACAAGATGTATTGTAAACGCGTCTATATCGGACCAGCCTGTAAAATACCAAAGTATTACGGTCATTCCATCTTCCCGACACAGATAAGAAAACAAGAGGAATGCTCATCTGGCCTGTGTAAAGGTGTAGGGAATAATCTAAGCACTTGATTTGTTTTAAAAACTGGTTCGATATAGGAACAGGGTCCATTGTAAGGACGTTTACCGTAAGTGATGAATTTTGGGTTGCAGCACAGTTCCCTACCCTTGTGGTATTCGCAGTATGTGAAACAGGGCTTGCTACGTAAAATGAGCTGCTGCCAACAGAATCCAACAAAATAGACCGCGGCGGATCCATCCAGCGACGAATCATTATTTTGGTGGGCGAACCACACACGTCTCGAGTGGGAGCGACTGCATCTCGGACGCGCCCCTGGAGGCGGGTGCGGGGGCGGGGGTGGCGGGGTGGCGGGGTGGGGGGGCGTGACTCACCGCGCGTAGGGGGCCGGCTGGCCCGCCGGCTCTCAGTCGCGGGAGCGGCGCGGCCGCCCCACCTTGCCCTTGCGGACGCCGGGGCCCGCGCCGGCCGCCGTCGCGCCGCCCGCCGGCCCGCTCACCGCCGACCCCTTGAGCAGCTTGTGCCAGTCCTGCTCGCACACGATGGAGCCGGCCAGCAGGCAGTAGCGGTCGCCCGTCATCAGCTGCGCCCCGCACTTGGAGCAGGCGAAGCACTTGAGGTGGAAGACGGGCCCGCCGGGCGCGCCCGGCCCGCCGCCGCCGTTGGGCCCGCCGCCCGGGGCGCGCAGCACGTAGTCGCTGGCCGGGATCGTCTGCCCGCACGCCGAGCACGCGCCGGAGCTGCCGAACAACCTGCGCAACACAACACACGCCGCACGTCAGCCACGGCCCCCGCCGCACGCGCACGCTTAAGCGAGCTTCGCACTTTGATCGCCAAGACGTGGCCAAAGGTCGGCGTATTTAATGCACTAGGCATCTTAATGCAACGCTAATGTTTAATTTTTTATATATACATTTAGTACAGTATGGTCAGGCGATGAGCAGGCGTGATGACCCGACTTCACTACATTAACCAAGTCATTATTATTATTATTATTATTATTATTATTATTATTATTATTATTATTATTATTATTAAAAATAAATATTTAAGTAATGATAAGTAAAGCATCACGATATTTTTCTTATAAAACCCTGTAAGTCTGAGTCGCCAGAAATGCCATCTTGTAAGTCTATTGAAAAATTGTTAAAGCTAGTTCAAAACAGTCAGGAAGGGGTTTAACATTTCTAGTAAAATTGTGTTATTAAAACTTACAAGGTTTTACGAATAAGCAATTCAATAAACAAACACAGTACATATATATTTATTGCCATTAATGTACTTCATATTGATTTGTATTGTCTTTTGGAGAAACAAAAAACACACGAAATATCATATATATATATATATATATATATATATATATATATATATATATATATATATATATATATATATATAGTTACTTTTATTGTAGTCATTAATAATCACATCCAAGTCACAAAGTAATATAAATTTCTTCACCATTTGCACACGTTGATATATAAGATCTTAACACGAACAAGCAGGATGTCGCACATAATTCAAAATGAGTTATGAAATAATGTATTACAAATGACGCAAACAGGACATACATTTTTATAGTCGCTCAAGATCAACTCGTTTACTTTACAAAAATCTTCGGGCGGTTGTAGAAGAAAACCAATTAATTATGCACCAAAATCTACATTTTTTCTTCAAATGAAATAATTGTTCTCATTAAACAATTATAAGTTAATGAACAAAATCAAAATTTGCGTGATTGTACTCAGTAACGAAGCTAAAAACTTTTTTGGAGATATTGAAATGACTTGTGTAGTTAAAGAACTAAGAATTTTCTCTTTTAGTAATAGCGATTAACATTATACATTCCTCTAATGGTCTGTTGACGAACCAAACAAAGCAATAACTTATCGCTTCCGTGGACAGAGCGTAATTAGAATAACAATCTCAAAACCCAACTTTCATACACTTCCGCGCATCGCCCAACAACACAAGTGGTCCGACGTCCACTTACAACCCAAACTAGCCTCGTTTATCACGCCCAACTTAGGCTCTCGCAAAATTCGCCGCATAATGAAGGAAGCTCATTTACTTTATCGCGAGTTATCACGCCGCCACGGCAGGCCCTTTGACTCACGGAATACAAATAAGCAGGTTATCACCCGCCGCCGCGTTATTTGTGCGGGCGAGCCAACGGGAAGTACGAGGCATCGCTAGGCGGTTAGCAGACGACAACACGCCCACGCCCCCGCACCCGGTTCGCCTTATCGATCAGAGCGACCCCGCATGTGTGAAGCGGGGGGCGGGGAGGGGGGCGGCGGCGGGCACTCAAGAGCCTCGCGATGCACTACCCGCAAGTCCACTCAGCGATATGAGCCACGCGACACAAATTCTGTTTAGTGCGCGCAGGTAGACAACTCGGCGCGCAGATAAGGTCCGTGAGAACGCTTCGGGCGTCGAGAAGGCGTCGCGACGCCGCAGGTCGCGACGCTCAGCGCGGATCAGCAGCGCGCCACACGCAGAGCGTTAAATACTGGAAGTTCGTGAGAATAATTCGGAGCTCAATACATCGACTTCCTTACCTCGTGGTCATCTTAAATAATCACGAATTACATCATTCCTCCATAAAGTTTCATTCCAATATTCCATTCACAAATATTTCTTTCAATCCATTCAAAAATGTCCTTCGTTCTGTATGAATCCTTCGAGAACGGAAACGGAATGACATTACAGAACGTGGTTCTTCGGACATTATAGTACATAGTTCTTGAGGTGGGGGCAGAAATAGTTAGCTTCGGAATTCTTTGCAGGATAGCCAACACGTTTTTTGTGCAACATGTGTTGTTAAACATTTTTATTTGAAAATCACATTTTTAGACCTCTGAAGTTACAATATTATAATGAGGGGAATACTGAATTCTCAAATTTCAAACGACACTTTGTGATACGATACAACGTGGCGGCAATGAGAAGGCAGCACGACATTGGACGACAGAAGGACATTCAGAGAGAGAGAGAAGCAGGATTAAGCACGAATTGTTATTAAGTTGCAGGTGCAGCCCATTGTAACTGAAATAATGAAATCAGCTGAGTCTCAACAAGGCTTGGCACAACATATTCTAGAGAATAGGAAATACCGAGAGACATCTTGTGAAGATCTTTTGCTTGAGTTGTTCGTACTCTTAACAGTACCTCTCTCATTGAAAAATTAATAAATTGTGCTAGTCTTTTGTACATAAATCAATTATAATTATTCGTTTACCTACAGCAACTGGTTCAATGATTTTATAAATCTGAATTTCTACATAACAAACTCACTCACTATTTTGACGTGCTGAAGAACAAACAACATTTCACCAAAAATGAATGTTTGAAATACCCCAGATGACATGGCAGTGAGAGAAGCGGACATATTTTCGCGCTGCAGCTTTACATAACCTTCTCAGAAAATCTCGTCGGAGAGTCATACCGCGCCGCTCCTCTATTAATTAGACATTCTCCAGTGCAACCCGGATATTTTTCGTCAACGCAAATCTCTATAAACTCCCCTCCCGGTCGCGCGCGTCAATATGTGGCTGGCGGCGGCAGCGCTGCCCTGCCCTCCCCGCCCCGCCCCGCCCCGCGCCCAGGTCGCTCCCCGCCACGCCCCGAGCGGAGACCGCTCCTCGCTCCTCGGGCCGCGCGAAAGTCCTCTCGCCCTCCTCCCCGGCGTCACTTCCACCGCGTGTAAAACAGCGGAGCTGCCGCCCGGTTTTATTAATAATACGGGGCGCCAGCGGCGGTGGCGGCGGCGGCGGCGGCGGCGGGACGGCGGGGGCGGCGGGGGCGGAGCGGGCAGGTATGCGCCACCGCCGCCGCCACCGCCGCCACCACCGCCTCCACCGCCCGATCGGCGGCCGTATAATCCATACGAGCCCATGTTCAAATTAGCAGCCGGCGGATCCACCTCTCGAATTACGAATACTTAATATTATACACGTCAATCATTCCAATCAATTTTAAAATTAAAAATTATCCCCACACCATCAAATATATTGAAAGCATCAAAGTGTAACGCGCCGGTATAATTTAATTGGTAGTCGATTTAATTAGTAGAGGCGAGCGTACATCGCATGGCTGATGGAATCCAAATAATAAGTGCGGCGGGGGGCACGGACAAATGCCTGCGCCCGCGCCGCCGCCCTCGAGCAATATCCCCGCAAAAGCGCTTTCGGCGCCCGGGAGCGGCGGAGAGAGCGAGAGAGAGCGCGCGAGAGCGAGCGACAGAGAGGCAGAGCAGCGGGGATGACGGCGCGCGGCGCCAGCGGCAGCGGCGGGGACGGGGACGGGGACGCCGCGGCGGACGCAGCGAGGCGGGGCCGGGGAAAGGGGCGTGTTCGGTCTTGTCGCACCTACCGGACGAGCCAGCCGCTAATTAGCGACCCCAGAGCGCTCTAGCGGAAATATCCGAAGATCGCGCCGGTGAAGACGCCGCCCGCGCCGCGTGGGTGGTGCGTAGGGGGAGGGGCGGGAGGGGAGAGGGGAACGGCGGCGGTGAGCGGGAGCGCCGGACCGGAAGTGACCGCGGAAGAGTCGATCCGGGGAGAGGCGCCTGCAATTACTGGTCGTTACGGCCCGCGGACTCGCCATTAGTTAAACATGAGGGCGGCTGCTGCTGCTGCCGCCGCCGGCATCCCCACGGCGCGCGCCCCGCCCCCGCGCGCCGCTCCCCGCACGCGCTTCGATCCCGAGTCTTCCCAGCTGAGCTTCTGTCACTCGCCCCGCGCGTGATGGATGTCGGCGGGCGCGCACGTGTCTCTCATTGGATGAATATTACGTTTTGAGAAGAACGGGCGCCACCCAAGGTCTAATGATATGTCTAATATTGCAGGCATCATTATGGGTTTGTTCTTCTTTTTTGAAAAGCTACCTGATGTGATTTATTTTTGTAGTATTTTTGTAGTTATTAATTACGGTTTACATTTGGTATTCAAATACAAATACTGCTATTCACAATTAATAAAATACGTCTTATAACTTACGTTATTTTCCTTTTGGTTTTGACATGTTTCATATCTTGTTGCTGTTATATACGAACCAATTAATTCCAAAAATAACTTTCCAGTTAACTCTACAAGACGTGTGATATTTTATTTCGTTCTCACAAGCCTACGTAATTAAACATATGAACGGTACTCTGCACGCAGTAGGAAAATATTTTGCGTTGCCAAAATAAATATTCGGACTTTCAATGTTCTACATATTTCATTCAGTTACTTCATTTATTACTTACAGTAGTAAATATTTCTCTTACATTTGTCAGCATTCAAATTCAGAAATATGCCACTTATAAATCGAATGCTTTCATTCGAATTCAAAGAAGCATATTCAATGAAATGAAACTATCAGTAATTTTACATTGTCTATCCTATCCAGATTATTCATTTTCAGACATTTAATTGATATGCTTATTTATTTAATGCAAATTTTATGATCTTTGTTCCAATTATGTAATTTATTAACAATTTTTATTGTGAGAAAATAATTTTACGAAAGCTAAAGCAGAACAATATAGAGCAAATTTTGTAGCAATTATGAGACACATTTTGCTTTAGAAATAGTCGATAATTAGGCCTAACGTAAGTTTTGAGATCCAAAAGAATCAAAACAGATTTTCATGTCACTTTACACAACAGTTACTGAACATTCATATATATTGCGGAGAAATCCTTTTCGTTCAATTTTCTCGCAGAAAACAACTTGGCGAAAACAGCGAGGCGAGCAGCGCGTCTCGGCGCGCGGACCGCAAGCGCCCAGTCGCGCGGACATTGTCACACCCGGACGCGCAGAGCGCGCTCGCGCAGGTGGCGAAAAAGGGCGCGATTTGCGCGCGGCCGTCTGGGTGCGAGGGCGGCGCTTTGCGCAGCTCTGCGCCGCGCCCACCCACCCCTCCTTGCCCCCCACCTCCACTCCCCAACCCCCTCACGACAGCCTCCTTAGCAACTAACCACCAGCACGATCGCTGGCCCGCCTGCCCGCCCAATCGTCCTATCGCCCAATCTCATTCGATCATCGCCTACGCCAACGTTGGCCCTTCTCCTCCTTACCCATCCACCGTCACCTCGCCTGCCCCCTTTTCTCCCATCTACTCTTCGCTCGCTCTCCCACGTTCGTCCTCTCACCCACTCTCGCCTGAAGTCCACCCACGCTTGTCCATTCTCCGGCCACTCGCACGTCCAGCAATTTCCCGCCCACCCCCTGCATCTTTACCAATCAACGAATCAAGCGTCTCACACTCCCCTCCTCTCCTACATCTCTCACTACCCTATACGTCTCCTACGCCTGTTCCCTCCCTCACATCGTCCACCTTCCACTTCACACTCCACCTGTCACCGATTCACCTACGCAGGCTGTTGTGTGTCCGCCTTCTCCTGGACATCCCCTCCCAGTCACCACGGGACGCCTTTGCGCCCGTACGCCATCATCTCTTCGCCCGACCGCCTGCTTACCCGCCCCGCCCCTCCCCTGTCGGCGTCCCCGCCTCCACTCGCTACGCGCGTGCGGTTAACTACAGCGCCGCTCGGGTAATGAGCTATGAATTTCCGTACATTTTGTTACAACAGATTTTAAAATTACGCGTCAACCCCGCGCACGGCCCGAACGCTGATTGCGTTTTTGAAGCAGTGGTGCGGAAACTCGCGGACAAAGCGTTTGCCGATCGCTTGTAAACGGTTATCATATCAGCCCCTCCCCCTCGCCTCGCCGCCCGCACGCCGCATCCCCCTGCGTCACCGCTCACCCACGACGGAGCCGGCGACACCCCGGCGCCGCTAGCGACACTGGTGGCCGTGTGACGAACCCTGACGAGGGAGACAAAGGCGCAACGCGTGGGGCGACGTCACAGAAGTAGCCCCCCCCCCCCCTCCTCCCCGCATGAGTCGGGTGGAACGACTGTGTCGTTTATGTTCTTTCTCTTTGGAGCGCACTCGTAGGCCGAGAGGGGTTGCGGTTTGCGTTTCGTTTCAAGAGCGACTCACTTTGTTTGGCGAAGAATGAGATTGTCTGCGGACGTAACACTGTGGACATTTCGATAATTCTTCAGTTGCAATTAAAGCATCTTCGATGCAACGAAGTTAATATTTAAAACTTCTGCTCGTAATAATAAAATGGAACAGTAATTTTGAAATAAAATTAAAATATCAAATAAGCAGATTTGTTTTCTTACACGAGTTGTGAAAGGCTGGTTACTTAAAAACAATAATTAATAAGTTAAAAATATACTTTGTAAAAAATAAATAATTCATGTCGTGTTCAATTATTATATCATATAAATGAACGTTTCATGAACGAAAATTTCAATGTTTACCTGGTAGTGAGATCACATTATGAGTCAAAATATTGAAGAAATAACTTTGCAGAAACAACTTCTGTATAAATTGTTAAACAGTGTCAACATACTGAGCTCGTTTCTAATTCTTGGAGCAGTGAACAATATTCCAACTAACCAAATGTTTTCAAAAACTTGCTGTCCGTGGGTTTAGCATCGTCAATAACTATCAATGTCATGCATTTAGAAGGTTAAAATTGGCATGATGTATGACCGTTAATTCGGCCATTTGGCCTTCCCAGCGCAATGGTTGACAACCACCAAAATTTCCTACGTTCTGCGTTGTCACAATAAAAGACTCAGGAGAAAGAGAATGAAGCTTGGGTAGTTGTTCCATAGAAATCACTTAACAATATATGCGCGTCATTTCAGAATGGACAGTCCAGATTGCAAACTGCTACAATCCTCCCTCTGCCCTTACACGAAACAGACAAGGCCCTGGTGGAATCCGTTGTAGCTCAAGCTTGGGTTCCAAGCTTTCGTTGGCTTTCTCATTCAGATTCGATCCACATAGCTAGTGCAGATACGGTAAGCAACAAGGTAAATAGCTCTGTGAAACTAGAGGGATCACAGTTATTTCGTTTCAACGTTGTTATAATCAATTACTTCAAAAATGAGAAGCTGTTTTACCGCCAAAAAACTTTATTTCAGTAGCTGTTCAATACTATCAAACAGTTAAAATTTACATATTAGAAATAAAATACTAACACAAAGAAAACAATTCCCTATGCCTTTTAGCTTCAGTTGTTTCACATACAATTCAACATTCTTCAATGAGAACACGATATATGTATGTGATAGTATTCCCATAGAATGTAAAACGCGGAAGAATATATGTCCAATACGAGTAGATCACGGTCCCTCACATCCATGCCCGTCCGGCCTGGTTCAGTCACTTTCAGATCAGATCGTCTGGAAGTCTAAGCATACGATTATGTAAGTTTCAAAATTGACCAATTTCTTCATGGTTGTGTTTTACACAACCATGTGCTGAACTAGTGTTCTAAAAGCAACGAATCATCAGTTCTTGAAGTTCAATTTACAATTCAAATCTAGTAATCCGACTTTGAACTTTAGCATCAAATAGCACATGGTCTGATTTACGTCGGATAATAGCGACTATAAGATTGAAAACAAATAACGGTTTCTTCTCGATTTCGATTGTAAGACTGTTCTGCTTCGGCGGTTTCGCAGACGGAAGGAAACAGAGGAAATAATAAAAGCGGGCGGGCTGCGCGGGGCTGCGCGGGGCGGCGCGGCGCGGCGCGTGCGGCGAGAACGCGGGGTCCGGCCTGGGACTAATTTGTCACTGGGGCGAGTGCAAGTCAGGCAAGATCCAGCGAGACGCCCATATTGTAATTATATCCCTCCGATAGCGCGCGCGCGCGCGGAGCCTCGTTAATTATAGATCTAATCGTCGGCGCCTGAGAGCGCTGCGAGCACCAACCGGGGCGGCGGGAGGGGCGCAGGGGGGCGAAGGGGGGCCGGCGATTGGCCCCGGGCGATCGGCGCGCGCCTCGCGGCCGCTCGCTGCTCCTTGGAGCGCGCACCCACGCCCCCTGGAACCTCATAACCTCAACACGCGAGTTCTGGAATTAGTAAGCGTATCGATTTCTGGAATGAAACATGCTTCGTAAGCATGAAACTAGTTATTTTGTTACCCACACACAAATGTTGTGTCAGCGATGGAAAGAAGGAAGTCTAGTTTCGTACGACCAGAGAACATATGCCACCTACTATTTTTTTTAACATACCAGCTCTTCACCAGATTGAATGGCCCAATTTTTTCTTGATGTATTTCAAAAGTTGTTTTCTGGAATGAAGCGAATCGATTTCTATATTTAAACATGTTTCATGAGAACAGTGTATTGATTTTTTTTTTACAAAATTGTATTAAATGAGGATATTAAATACATGTTCTATACAGCATCAGAGCATATAACCTCAACAGTCAGTTTCTGATACAGATTGAAGTGATTTTAGGAATTAAACATTACTCATGACCTTGAAAATAAGTAGTTTGTTGGACATAAAAATCAGCCAAACAATGTAAAAAAATTAATAAAAAGAAGGAGACACTTTCCGAGAAGCTCCAAATCTTGCAACCTCAACGCTCAAATTCTGAAACTAAGCACATCGGTATCGATTTCTAATTTTTAACTTGCATCCTACAGAAGTAGTTACTTCGTCAGAAATAAGGGTGACAAATGTTGAGGAAATATATATTTTTGGAAAACTTACAAAAGGCATCACCTTACAATATAAAAATAGTGACAGAATATTCCGGATTTCAAACACACAAACAAAGACATTGGCGAATTACGGAAACTAATCTTTCATAGAAGAAACACAACCACCTGCGCAACGAAAAGAAATTAAATAAAGAGATACCCTCTATAAAAGATTTTGCCTAATATTGGAAATCAGTTTCAAATATTTCAAAATTAAAACCACTACTGAAATATGGCATGCATACGAAAACTGCTTCAACGCCAGGGTCTCAAAATCTTGTGATGAGAGATGAGATGAAATAATACCTACGTACGTATTCGAAAAAACTTCTAAACGGAAGACATGAATAGCTACTTTGTGTAAGCGATATTAGATGTGTTGTCTTATTCTTTTACAAAACCTGTTTAGACTGTTTTAACAAAGAAATTTGTATTCTGGACCTCAAATATAAAGAAAGCGACAATGGTAATGGTATGAGAAAGTATTTCGAAAACGAAACGACTAGTAAAATTAATGTAATTTATCACAAATGCACCAACCTCCAAAATAACCATTTCTAGATGAGACCGACGGTTATGAAATGAAGCTTCTTCACATCTTAGTTCAAACATGTAACTGTTCGAATTTCCTCTGCCGAATAACAGATGATCAAAATTACAGCTTCAGTCAGTGATTAAATAGAGTCGAGCATCTGGCTATTTCATAGCCCATTAATATCCCGAATCTCATTAGTCTCCGAAATTACAAAGAAAATCACGGAAAACGGCGCATTCACCATCGTGAACTAAATAGTAATATTAGAGCTTGGTTTCTGCCGTGCTCTTGTTGCGGGGTCCATTCATATCCGAGTCAACGCAGAGCGCGTGAAGGGGAGTGCACGGAGGGGCGTTCCTCAAGGCTGCAGCCGAGAGAGGGGACGAGAGGGAAGGGAAGGCTTTGAGGCAAGGGAGAACAGCGAGCGAGGATATAAATGTGAGGAAAAGAAATGAAGTAAAAGATCGGAGAGAACAGTGAATAGAAACGTGTTAACAGAAAATAGTGAAAAAAAAAAGAACGTATCGGTAAGTATACTTAAATTAAATTTACTACATTAAATTTTCAGTAAAAATTAACTGTAGTTATTTACTATCTAATAAAAGTAACAATTAAATGTAATTAATAACTTCGTTTTTTATGTAGTTCATAGACACATAAACGGATGAAATAAGAGAAAGTTAAAGAGGAAGCAGAAAAACAACGGAGATGGGCTCGACTTCTGAGGTGAGTAATTGGCGGTGAACACGAGTCGGGACACAAGCGGACGGGGGAGGTTCAATGAGGGAGTAAAATAAGTGATGGGCGTCGGGTGTAGGGAGAGGGATGATAAGCAATGTGTGGGTACAAGGGTGGGAGATAGAGTACGTTTAGCAAAACATGAGATTTCAGAGGGAGTCCGTTAAAAGACTATTGATGGACCATGAAATACAGTGTAGTACATGGAAACAAAAATGAAGAAATGACATAAGAAAAGACGAGAAGTGTTTCAGAATATGAAGAGTTAATAAAGAGACGTTTAAAAATTTAATTCTAATATATAAATGCATGGACGAAGGGTGGTACACGCTTTAGGACGACAGACGGCCACCGAGGAGAGACTGCGTCGAGACCTACCGCTCACTGGGGTCCCTCTCGCCCTCCCCTCCCCCCTCCACCCCCCTAAACTCAGCGCGGCTCACGCAGGTTAAACAGCGTGCGTGAGCGATGACGGTTTTAAATTAATACGGCAGAGGGCTAATAGATGGCGGTGATTATCGCAAGGCGGCGCGGCGCAAGACGGATGGGGGCGGCCGCCGCGGGAGTCGAACGGCGGCGGCGGGGGCGGCGGGGCGGCCATTTATCTGCGGCTCACGCACCAATAAGCGCGCTCGTTAGATAACGCCCGACGTCTCATTCGGCCGCGCCCGCCCGCCCCGCGCCGGCCGCGTTGCGATGCTCCGCGCTCGCACGCCCGCGACTGGCGACGGCATACAGGACTTGGCATAGACCTACGGTGCTGCTCAAATTAATTAGAGCATACAGTTCATTTCTTCATTTATTTTGATTTGATGGGGGATCGGGTTTATTCAAACGCGCGTGAAAATTCGAAATTTTGGTTTAGTTACAACTTAAGGGTGTACACCAAACAATAGACACTTGTGAGAATGACACATCACATCACCACACGCACCTCCGTCACATCTATCGACTGTCCCTCTCGTCTCGTTCCCGCCTTCCCAGGTCTACAACGCAACTAGCTCCGTCCAGAGAGCACATAACTTTCACTGCCGTGTCATTTCGTAAATCGCTCATCCCACATTTATAAACACAGCAATTCAAGAGCTTATTTCCAAAGTAAAGTATCTCCATTTCAGTTTGTTTTCTAGTTTTTTCTTATGAATATATCCTAAAGACTGAAGAAATTTGGCTGTCCGGGAGACGCCGCGTTCTACGCACAGGTGCCAACGTTTCGGTCGGCATTTTGTGACCTTTCTCAAGGCGAAATGTCATGCCTTCCTCAGGGCCAAATGAGGAAGGTCGTAGAGAGGGCCGAAACTTTGGCGCTTGTGCCTAGGACGGAGCGTCTCCCGAACAGTCAAGTAGCAACTGACTAACTGCGGAAGCCTCTAATATCCTTAAGACATTTCTTCACCATGCTGCCAAATATTGTGTATAAAGATTCAGTCTCACCTACGTTAAACGGTTTCAAAAAAACAACATCGAATCTTGTCATGAACTATATTCATGAAATCATGAACTATATTATTTTCTTTCTGAAAATTGTGTTACTTGGAGAAGCGAGTAGGGAGTACTGAAATATTAAGAAGGAATTTGCCATTGTCTTTTTAATCGAGATTTTGGAACGTTGAAGCATAGATTCGACCAACAGTTACATGTTATTTAATTTTGCTCACCACGACGCCAAGTCTGAATGAGATGCGCTAGCAGAGAAATTGTTTTAGTATTTTCTTGCTGTTTTAGTATTTTCTTCTTCAGATATTTTCTATCCATCCTATTTCCATCTTCTTTTCAGAACGCGGTAGCAGTACATGATACAACTTCGAGAGAAAAAAAGAAAAACTAGTGCAATTTTTTGTATGCGTGAAAAGGCAAAATGTTTTTCCGCAGTGTTTTACTTATTCACATTTGTGGAGTGCAAACAATGCGCGGGTCAGGTAAAAAAAGATTCCAAAATGTCGTTTGACTTTATTAGCAATTAGTATGCAGTAAATGACTCACGACATGCGTGAGCTGAATTTATAGTACTTAAAATAACCTTTAAGCGAAATTTAGAGAGAACGTTTAAAATAATACTGATTTAATTTTTTGCACAATTGCAGAAATGAAATTTATAATCTTAATTATATGGCGAGAAATTTCCTTAAAGAATGTGAAATTACTTATTTTTTCATTTCTTATCTTTTTCAATAGTTTATTTCTTAAAAAATAACTTCTGATCTTAAAAAAAAGATTCTTACAATATCAATAAAGAAATATTGATTTTTTTACATATACATTTCCAAATTGTTGGTGTTCTGTACTGTATTTTCATATTAGAAAGCTTTACGGTACTTTTTTCAATTATAGAGATGATTTAATTTACAAGATGTTTAATTTACAAGATTCAAATCTTGTGTGATATTTTATGAAACTCCTCGTACTATATTAACTTTTAACACATGAAAAGAAACAGAGGTAAATGAGGCTAATTTACAATTAAAACTTTAAGACTTACCAGTCATAAGAGGAGATACCGGTGAAATTATTTTCCTTTAAATTATGCCTATTAATTTCCCTAATTAGTCGTCTCCCCCCAAGTGGAAATGAGTTCTAAACGAATCTGATGCCGAAATAAAGGAGGGCATTTTGAATTACGTACATGCTGTGCCATCTTCTAAGCATAAATAATTGCTTCCAAACTAACGATTCTAGACTTTGAATAATGAAGAATGAAATCACTTCGTTAGAGTCTGGGTTTGCCCAGGCAATGGTTCCACGTAGTGATTCCCACCAGGATGAACTGATTCGAATCCAAATCTCGTGTGCGACGGGGCGATAAACGATATTCACGTTTGATGGTATTTGAATACAAGATCTTGTGAATTTCCAAGTGAGATTCAACCACCTTACATCCTTTCGCATTTTTCGTACGTTAGGGAGTGCTAACAACAAAGTACGACGGTATCGACTATGATTATAAGTTTGTGGCTGGCATGTAATATAGGAGATTCGGCGTGGATTTCAATGTATATTTTTACCTGCAATTTGAAGGGAAAATGTGTCAATATTTGATTGCACTAAATTGTCTACGAAAGTACGATAAGTACAAAAACAAAATTTTGGATTCGGTAATAATTATAAAAGTCACTACTGCATAAATTACCTTACAATGAAAAAGGCATAATTACTTTATTGCAGTATATGTAAATCAACCTTATTTAACAAATATTCTTAATGTATTTATCTTATAAACAACTCAAAAGGTTCACAGTTACTTAGAAAAGGTCTATATTCTTCTTTTCCTATGCACAAACTATTGAATCATTTTATTTGAAATTAACGATTAAGAATCGCTTCTTAAGACCAATCATTATGAGTTCAGTGTTTGTTTGTTTTCCTTCTTACATAATTAATTCAGAATCTACGATACTCTTGGGCGACACGAAAGAACAATAAAACACTCCTTAATAATTATATCTTGGCAAATACTTCGTGCCACCAAATTATCCGTATTTCTTGTCAGACATCATTTGAAACAAACACGTCAAGCAAAATAAATATTATCCTGAATATTAACTTCCAGGTGTAGCGCACACGGCGCCGCGTTGTTCGAATAATTGACTTTCTCCCTCAAAGCTACACAAATTCTGGAAGTAACTTCACAGACCAAACGAGGAGTATTTTTTCTTCAAACGCAGGGAAAAAGCCAGGTGCTCAAATAAACCATTATTTGTGGTGGACCGGCTATTATAACTGCCTTGTTTCCGGAGACACATCACGCTACGGTAGGTAGTTAGCTTCCTGCACCAATAGAGTTTTCCAACAAGGCAGGTCTTTACAGAACGATCAGAAAAATACCGCGTATTACAGCAAAACAATCGGCCGAGTACTTAGAGAGCAACCGTTTCGAACTGAGGCGTTTATATGACCCCTCTCCATCAATTCTTTTCTTCCTCACAACCAATAGCGTTTTCAAGATTCCTAATGTGTTCTCGACAAATCACCAGCCGTATTTGTCCACTACCTTGTCACAGGATTCAATTTGAAGGTAAGAATAGGCGTCTCATAAAGAATGCGGCTTTATGAGATGGAGGTGTTCACGAACTTTTTAATAAAATATTGAGAGAAATTTATGTGACATGGAAGCATTGATATATTATCATCGTAAATATTAATGTACAAGGAATTAGTGAGAATTTATAAAAAATACAATAATTAATTTGTAAAATTGGAAATGTCGGCCAAATTAAATATATACAGAAATTGTAATTAATTTGCAAAACGTTGCTAACTGGTTTTGCTTTGAAACTTTATTTCATATTTACCACAAGTAGTTACCAGCAAAACAACGAAAATAAGTGATTTGAAAAATACTTAATTACGTTTTGACAAATACATCTTCCACTAAGTTTGTTTTATTTTCAAAAGAACAACCATCCCCTTTCTGCAGCTTTCTGCACAAATTGATGTCAGAAAGGTCACCAACAGGTATTAGTCACGAAATACGCGGCAGCACATGACGTCAAACACTCTGCCGTGAAAGACGTCGCTTGAGACCTGCGCACGGAGCAAAGAGCTGAGTCAGATCGTGTTCGCGGTGTTGCGGACTCGGCGGCCCCGCGGTCAAGGAGTCGTTAGGCGGCGGCGGCGGACGGCGGCGGAGGCAACAATTCTCAAACGCGGCGCGCGCAGCATCGAAATGAGGGCAACGAAAATGAACAACGAACTTCTTTTATCTGCGACTTTGGAGGTGGGCGGTGGCGTAGTCATCCTACGCAATTCTCTTTTCTTCCCTGAGGCACAAAGCTTCAAATCTGTGACGACACTTCTTCTCATACACTGTAAAATGTGTAAAGATATAATTTTTCCAACTTTCAAGCCTGTCAAAATATTTCGCTAGATTTTAGAAACTCATCGAATCAAGTAAAAAAACAAGGAAATAACATTTCTCTACATTTTTCTCTACATTCCTGAGTATAACTAGACCCATCAAGAATACACATTGTAAACATGAAATAATGTGGAAAGAGGAAACGGTGGTAAAATTCGAATTTGAAATAATAATTAACAAGTTTAAGAAAAAATAGTTGCGAGGTTTGTTTCTGAAGTTAGATATATAAATATTTTGAGTTACTGGCATAACACTTCATTTAATACGATGTTTAGGTTTAATTTCCCTCACATTTCTAAAATACACGAAAACTACAGAATTTTAGGATTGTCACTCGCGATTAATGATTCTGCGAACAAGAAGATTCCTCAAAATCCCCGAACGCTTAGCTGCGAGGATCTTCCTGAGGCGGCTCAGGCGACATAATCGGGCCGAGACCCGGTGATGTAGAGGCACGTGGCCTCTCGGTCAGGTCGATCATTAGTCCTACGCCGCCGCGGGCCCCGGCCTCCCTGCCGGCGGCACGCCCCCGCCCGCGCCCCCGCCCGCGCCCGCGCCCACGCCCCCGCCCGCGCCCCCGCCCACGCCCGCGTCCCCGCCCGCGCCCCGCCCCCGCCCGCGCCCCGCCCCCGCCCCCGCCCTCGCCACCGCCCGTGCCCCCGCCCGCGTCGCCCGCGTCGCCCGCACTCGCCCCTCGAGCGAGGCGGCGGAGTTTCCACGGGGAAGAGTCGCTCCCCGCCCTTCGCCAGGAGAGCCGCGCGCCCAGGCCTCCGGCAGGGGCGTGGTAACGCGCAGGTGCGAGTATTGAGGCAAGTAGCAGGCTATCAGGACAGCGAGAGGAAGGCGGGGCACGACGGCAAATGAAGATCAACATGTCCACTGTCCAAATGTGAGAGCCAATTCGTATTGCACGGGTGAATGTTCGAGCAAATGAAGATCAACATATCTAATGCCGAAATACAAGGGGAAATACTTGTTGCAAGGGCGAATGTTTATTGCCGGTCGTTCATAGAGGAGAAAACCTTCGTGGGATACATTTTGATAAGAGTCCAGAAGATTCCACAACAAATACATCAAACTAAACACTGATTACAGAGGACATAAATTTAGTTAATTTTATAGAGATTTAGGAGAAATTTAGAACATAAATTTAGATCTCTCATATAAAAAATATCTATACATCTTAAACACTAGGGGATTTCGTTTGGAACGAAACTTAGCTTTCTACGAATATCCTGATATTTTCTTTAAACGAAAGGTAGTAGTCCTACAGGTGTTATCACTTGGTCTTATTACCTATTTTGTAGTAAAAACACTACATTTTTACAATATATTAAAATTACGTTTATCTGCCATAATTTGGTGAATAGCAAGCCTATTATAGTTAACTACAATAAACATGTATTGATCTTGCTAAATACAAAAATTTCAATTTTATTTTCACAAACATATTCAATAAATTGTAAATGTGTAGTTCCCGGAAAAATTTACATTGCTCATTTCTATAGTTTTGGATACTAAGTACTGAACGACAAGAAAAAAAATGGGTTGATGATTTTTCGTACAGTGAACATATAGTACTTTTCTGTTATAATGTTTCTACAGACCTTTCATCGGTTCGATGCAATCGCTGAGGTTCAGCTTGATAAGAATAATACTAATATTTTGAAGTCAATGATCCGAAATGCTGTATATTTCTAGGGAATGTCTGCAACGGGGTAAGACAGATCGGAGGTTGTTGCGATTCTTATGAAAGAAGCTAAAATGTATTCAAAGGCTTGAAAAAAATAATACGACGATACGATCGTTTAAGAAGAATATGTTTGATTTTTAATTGAACTATTTAGCTGTTGATTTGCTGACAACTTACATTCCATACAAGTCAATGCGATAAGGGCTGAATAAGCACAAATCTCGCACCATGAGTAGAGGAGATAATGGCACGCCAGACCATTAACAAGCCATCTTTCGTGAAATTCTCAGTTCTCAGAAAGCAATGAAATAGTCACGATGATAGATAGATTGGTAATGATATCAGACAAAAAACATTCGGGGAAATGTAGATGAAATTATAATAAAAACTTCATTACACAGCTACTCAGTCGGATGACTCAAGAAAGACGCTTCCTGAGCGAAGCAACCTAGCACACAAGACGTCCTTTCATGCATCATGTAAGATATAAGAAAGTGGGGTCGGACTCAGATTCTCGAGGAAACATGACCACAGACGAAGACAGCGATGAGATTCTCTCATCGCCAGATAAAAAGGTGTGGGAATATTAAGAATGTTCAAGTGGTGAAACGACTTCAAAACAAGTTCAGAATCTACTACGTAGGTGAGTAGCCCGTAACAGGGGGCCACGATATTGTGCAGAGGTCAGAAGCAAGTGTAGCGCCGAAGGACTACACCGAATAAACCCTTTGGTATACCCTGCGTAGTATAAAGGAGGATGACGAAAGCGAAGTGAGAATAGAGACGTAGTCAGAGACATGACACCGCCCTCAACAAACAAACAGTGGATGGCAAGACGTAGGACACGCAGTAGGGGGAAGAAGCAACACAGAAAGGGCTCACGTGACCCTCAAATGGTAGGGAGAAGTAGGATATAGGGCAGAAGTCGAGGCAAAGGCAGAAGAGAGTAAACCACCTCAAAAGCCCTTTCATACTTCCACTCTATTGTAAATTCTTCCATTGTTCTATTACATAAATTAAAAATAAAACGCCTTAAGTATTACTCTGTCAATGATGCGCATTATATTCGATCCAACACCTCTTTTCACATTTTTATGTTTCAAATATGGAGTGCGCATTGCATTCACGTAGATATGGCAAGTCCTTTCATACATCAATCGTACACTGCGCTCTTCTAAGCGGCCCGGGGAAAGCAAAGCGCGGAAAGAGAAGGGCAACAAGACACTCTCCTCGGCAATCGAAGGAAGAGTATCAAGGGACGAAGGGCGCGTACGAGGAAGCAGAATGAGCACGAAAAAGGTGTCTAAAGCGGCAGTCAGCAAGAAATTGGGTAGAGGTCAGAGGCAAAATGACTAGCACGGTAGTACACAACACAAGCGCCTTAGATACTTCTACCATTTTCGATATCCCTTCATATTCTACGCGCAAAATAAGGAGAATATCCTACTCATTTCGCAGAGATGATAAAGGTGGTTCTGCCAGATAAAGCGGGCGCGTGAACGCGGAGCAGGGAGGAGCAGCGGAGAAAGTGCGTAGGTGAGTGCGAAGCCCAGGGAGCGGCATATTGGGCCGAGGTCGGAGGCAAAGGTAGCGGCGAGGGAATGCACCGCACGAGCCATGAGCCCTTTCTCGCAGAGACGGCGGCGGCGCCGCGGGCGCGGGGGCCGGAGCGGGGGCGGGGGCGGGCGCGCTTGCCGAGGCACGCGAGCGTGGGCCGATGTTATTGTTCGGGGCAATAGGACACGAGAGGCGGGAGCCCCGCGGGCGGGCCGGGCGGGCCGGGCGGAGTGCGGGGCGGGGCGTCGAGAGGCGGGGCGGGGCGGGGCCAGGCGCGGTCCGGGCTGAAGAGCGCGCTGCTCAGGAATTCGAGTAATTAGTCTCCCCGACCGCCAATTAACGCTGTAAGCAAGCAAGCAGGCGGGGGCGGGCGGGCGGGCGGGCGGGCGGGCGGCGGCGGCGGCGGCGGCGGCGGCGGCGGCGCGCGCGCGCGCGCTCCTCCAGCGGGCGGCGCCGGCGAGACTTGGCAACGTTGGCACAAATTACCTGGTGTTTAATCTTTCCCAGCACTGATTATATATACCTACCTACCCGGGCGGCGCATAGCGCACCGGCGTTATTTACGAACTTCGCCGCTACATCTTGCGCGCCCTTTCTGCAGCGTTGCCAATTAGACGGCGGCGAGGGGAGGGGGAGCGCTAACGACCGGTGCCCCCGACCGCCCCTCCCCACTCCGCGAGGCCCGCGGCCCAAACGGGCGTCGCGCAGGGTCGCTGGGGCGGACCCTCCGCCGGCGCGGGCGGCCGCGCTGCATTCGGCGCTGCAGCGGGAGACGAGGCGCCCTCAAAACCAGCCATAGAAACGCGTATCATGGATACCTTAGGTATAAGAATCTAATAATGAAATAGCAAAGACGTTTCCAAGACTGTTCACGCATCTTTCTCAGATACACGAAGGGGGGTAGAACTCGCATCACGAGAGACGAAGAGAGCGAGAAGTTTCTGTCATCGCCGGATAAAAAGGGCACGCGAAGATGAACAGGGAACAAGAGGAGAAGCGAGTGCACAAACAAGAGAGAAAAGAAACAAGAGATTGACTGAATACTGAGATGGTTAAGAGCAGACCAGAGTCCTACGGAGATAAAAATGACGAACAGTGGTGAATATATACAAAAACACACGAGAATGTAATGAAATTATTATACGAGATTCTGTCTAATACCAAACTATTTACCAAATTATTTTGCGGCTTGGAGTATTAAAAGGTAAATGAAATTAACAGGTGATATGCTGGAGAAATTTTCTGACAAGTGATAGTATGAATATGCATGGCATCTATTTTTTTAAAAGTTCCATTGTAACTCACTAGCTGTTGGTTTCAAGACCCCTAAACTTTCATAATAGAATAAAAAATTATTTCATTCAACATTATCGCAAGATTCGACATTTTCATGTAAAGTTTAAAGTTTATATACCAATAATTTTACTATAGCATTACCTTAATAAGAAAAGAGAATCTTATAACAACATAGAACTTATAACAAAACAGAATTTGCTAGTGCCTCATTAAAAGCGGAATACACCAATACACCATCTGGCATCTTCTGTGCGTAATACTTCCGAATAATGCTTTACTTCACCATTCCATTTTGGTAATCGTTGCACAAAAAAACGTAATACATTAGATTCCATTACGATATTATACTATCGATCGGGTAAATAATGGCGTTGCCCGTGAATACACAAGAATATTGCCCTTCCGAGAACTTGTCAGTTCACCATATTGATGAGCACATTCAATCTTATTCTTTAGAAACGCACGCTTTACTTTTCAAGTAATTTTATACACTCAGAGCGTCGGTTGCTAACGGTGCCAATGGTAATGATTGGTCATCAATGTTGGTTTCCTTTCAGAGTGAAAAGCATCAAAATTTTGCGACTTGTGACCAATGAAAACAATGCTCGCTTAACAATACAAGAAGAAAATTAAAAACCGGTGAAGCTCGATATGTAAATAAAAAGATGGGATGCAGAGAATCAAGGAAGCACTGTATTGAAGTAATGGGTATACAAAGAATTCCACAATTAGTGTATGAATACCGAGAGGATAAAGAAAGAGGGGATAAAGTATTTTTAAAGCCCAATGTAGTGGCACGTTCCCTCGCTATAAGTAATAACATTGAATGCCGATCGGCAACTGGCACTCGCTAGAGTGGTCTTTGGCAAGGGCGACCCGATGTAGCTCGGGGCCCGCTGCAGCCTACGACTGCGCGCCTCTGCTACTCGGCGTCGGGCCGGGACGGGTCGGGTCGGGTCGGGTCGGATTCCTGCGGCCGATGCTATCACGGCGGCGCGGCGCGGCGCGGCGAGGCGGACGAGCGGGTGGCTGGATGGTTGGGAGGGGGCGCTGGCCTCGCCGTCTGGCCTTGCGCGGGCCCGAACCCAGGACCCGACATCCGCAGCCTTCGAGGAGCATCACGATTCACGAGATTAGCGACCGATTTCATGGAATTTCGATTGGTTTTCATTTTACATCAGACAATGAAAAACGTGAATGTTATATTTAATTACGTAGAAATTCTTCAAGGGAATGTTTTCAACAATTTTTCTAAAGAGCGCAATGTTTTTTTTGTTCTCTTATCAGGAAGAATAAAGTAAGTTAAATGAATGAACGAATACATTACCAACATGGACACGTGAACTGTGATAGTATCATTTCCGAAGAATACGCAGCTCAAGGTAGATAACTCTTATGAACATGCCTAGTACATTTGTATTAGTATTAAATACTCATATACGTAATTGAATTTAAGCATCTTGTACAAAATGTCAACATTTTATTAATTTCAACTACATAGGTTTATAATGATTATTTATTACTAATTATCTTTAATCCAATTGATCTTAGAGCACAAAACGATGGTCTCACATGTTGAAGAATCGTAATAATCTTTTAAATAGTATTGTTTGATCTACAAAATTCAATAATTTATACAATTTTTTATCGCTTTTGGGTATGATAAATTTCTTTACGTCTCTCCCGTAGATTCGTCACTATTAATGTTGCCGTCACAATTAGGTGAATACGTCTTATTGAGACTGTTCAAGATAATTCTTGCTTGAATGATTGCGATTTTACTCTTCCCGACAAAGTTCTCAAATATTATCCCTGGATAATTACTACTATAAAATAATGGGTTAATGTATAAACATACTGATATTTTTACAATTTGATTTAATAAGAGATAAGGTGAATGAGAATTGAAACATCATTTAACAAACAGCAACAACTGAAATTTTAGTTATACAGATGCAAGGCATGTTTGTGAAGTAAGTGAATAATTTGAAACTTGAATGTGATATTTAATTACCTGAAGTTTGTTCAAGATAATGTTATCAACAATTTTTCTAATTAGCGCAGTGTTTTTCTTTTATCAGGAAGAATAAAGTAAATTAAATGAAAATATTACAAACGAAAACATGTAAGCGGAAACACAATTAACAAACGTTATTTCGCATCCCATTAATTACAATCCCTTCTAATAACAGACGACAGCTTTTAATTTGTTTGGCTTTCTTCGTAGTTAATCTGAGCGTCCAACACAACAAGAAACGTCAGAGCACTGCAGAAACAGGGATATGAAGTGTTTATTATGAGAGACAATTGTATAAACGCTAATAAGACCTCATATTACGAACTCAGGTTTTAATAGAAATAATATCACTATTTCTTTAGAAGCTAAGAATTGCAGGTACTTCAATTCCAACGTTGAATAGACAATGATAGTGTTCACTGAACTAATATAATGTTGGTTATTTTTGAAATAATTAAAACAGAAAATAATTGACACGCTTACATAATATTAATAAGCCAAAAAAGAAAAATATGAAATTATTGTACGCCTTTAATTGAGACGTTAAGTAAATTGAATATTTTGCTGAAAATCATATTCCTCGTAATCTTGGTGAACAGTATACAAAATAAAGTTATTTTAAATATACAAAAGTCATACATATGTCAATAATATTAATGATATTCCTTTGAAGTATTTTTTCCACTGATTGTCAATATCGAAGTTCAACTGCCTGTGCCTGCGCAGGAAATATTCTCAATATTTTTCCTTTTCCAATCAAACATTTATCAGAATTCAGAGATACCGATTTAACTCAGCACAGCGGCGTATCTGCGGCCCCTACTCCACCATCCCCGCCCCCCGCATACAACCAGGCCTCTGCCACCCTCATTCTCCGCGTCCACATCGGCGGCCCCTGGCGTGCGATCCGGACGCAACCCACCGCACACCTGCGCGGCGCGGGCAGCGTCGCGAGTGTTTTTTCGGGGGAGAATTTTCCGCAGCAGCCGCCGCCGCCGCCGCCGCCCTCGGCGCTGTAGGTAGCTCGCCGTAATTCCGTCTCGCCCCCGCGAGCCGATCATCAAAGGTTTTACAATTCCCAATCGGCGAGGCTGGCGGGACGCAGCGGCGACGATGGCGGGGGTGAGGCGGGGCGGGGGCCCTACCACCACCCCTCCCGTGTCACGCGTGTTTTGACGACGCAAGTCCATTTGAAGCACGCCTCCCCGCGGGCTCGTTCTATTGTAACCGCAGGAGCGAAATTAGAAACCAAAAAGGAAATTTTGAAATCGAAACACGCAGGAAACAACACACGCCCTGCCTCCGTTTAATTAATTTCTGTGTTTTTTTTTTCGCCAGCCTTGGACGTGAAATGCGTTTCAATTTAATTTTTATAAAGTAATGTATAGTTGATAGCGCCCGCGGGCCGATCGGCGCGGCTCCGGCCGCCTCCGGCTGAGGCCGTCTGGAGGGGGCGGGGAGGGGGCGGCGACGGGCGGCGGCCCGCGGAGGCGACGAACACATCCACAAAGGAGACAGATTGCGACATCGCAAATGGCGAAGCACTACTGGGGGTTCTTCTTCGTTAAGTAAAGTAATATAACCTTGAAACAATGTTCTCAACGAAAGTGAGACAACTGATATGTGGCTCTTTCTGCCTATGAGGCTATGACGAATTGATGAATTATCATTATCATTATAATCATCATCATCATCATTATAATAATAATAATAATAATAATAATAATAATAATAATTATTATTATTATTATTATTAGGATAATAATAATAATAATAATAATAATAATAATAATAATAATAATAATAATAATAATTATTATTATTATTATTATTATTATTATTATTAGGATGATTATATGGATATGATTGTTTCGTCTCGATCGACAGTCTGGCCTCTCAAAAAGTCTTCAAATTTATAACTGCTGTTACAAACATTGGAGATGAAAAGTACGATGAGGAAATAAATTTTTAAAAGAAGACCTTATCTCATTCCTGCAGGTGCTACATGAGCCCACAAATCAGTACAATGATGCACTCTTCATCGACTGGGGAACATAGATAAGATTCGTGAGTATATTTCTTTGATTTGCTTATTCACTATTTAGTGATATATAAGTCAACAATAACCAAATGCATGCCGATAATTTCAAATATTCAAATGTTGAAGAAGTTAATTTTTAAAAATATACTTAATATGTCAAATACTGAATATATTAATCTAAGATATTGAAACTTGTTAACAAAACACTCAAATGCACCCAAAAAATATCACGAGGTATCTGGTATTTTCGTTTGCCCGCTATGCGACCGGTGGATAAAAAAAAATACCCAAAGCACAGGTGTTAATTTATCTGAGAGTATTGTAGTCACATCCTTATCACACGTACACAACCACATCTTTTTGGTCCCTCAAACTGAACACTGATGTCCCTCAGCATGCCAGATTCCAATGACCCTTAACTGAAACTTCATTAGCCAATTGCCGGCCCTTTTTTTCGGGACCGTGTTCCTTTGTGGCGCCGGTCCGCCGCTGGCTGCGCGGGGAGCAGAGACGAGCAAAAGTGGGCGGGGCGCGGGCAACGTCCGAAGGGCCCGAGGGACGGACGCGCCCCGTCGCGCGCACTCCGCACGCCAAATGGAAAATATTTACCTGGACGCGAAAGCACCAAGATCTCCGAGGGTCTCAAAACACGTGTGCGCCACGGATTTACTGGCATTACACACCGGCGTTGCTCCGAGCGATCGGGCGATATTTGAAGTGGACGGGGCGGGGGCGGGGGCGGGGGCGGGGACGGAATCACGCGCGACGCTGAAAATACAATCGGGGAGAGAAAATTCCGTAGCGGCGGACTTGTTCCAATTCAAGTTTGAATTACCGGCGAAGGAAATATGGACGGGAAATAGTTAAAGAACTCCATCCGATCGCGCTTCCATTACATGTTACAATACTTCCGTAATTGAATTAACAGATTCAAACAATTTCCCATTTAGGAGATACATATTCAACGAGTATTCACAATGAACATTCCGAACCTACTCAAAGGAATACTTGCACGTCGAAGGGCCCGGGCGAGAGCGACTTCAAAGTGTGGCTGCGAACCGGGCCGAGATCCTATTTTCCACAACACGCCCACCCGCGCCCGCTGCGCCGCCGATCCAGCAGAGCGTTTAATTTCCCCTCCTGGCGGGGCCGGGCCACTCCGGGCCGAAATTTCCCCTCGAAGAGCCACCGCCGCCGCCGCCGCCGCCGCGCTCCTCCGCCTCGACGCGATCGAGCCCTGCCGCGGGCACTTGGTTCGCTCCGCCCCCGCCGCCCCCGCCTGCCCCCCCTGCCTTCGCCACGCTCAGCGGACGTCCCTTCCGGCTTACGGAGCCAGTGGCGCACTCGGACTACATCCATCACCGTGAGCATCTTCGCTTACTGCCACATGGAGGTGTTGCTCTTCACCAGCTCCATTACACGCATTTATTGTTCACCTTCTTTTCTATTCGCATTACCATCCTCCTATTCATTTCTATTCTACTCTTCACATTCGCAAGCAATCATCCATCAGCCCATCTACTAGCTCTACTGAGGGTTATCTTCATTCTACGTTTTGTTACGACGAATTTTCTTTCCTGCATTTATTCTACATCTTCCTCTTTTGTCGTATTCCAGGCTCGTCTTTCCTTCTGTCCGCCAGACTAGTCTTCTCTCCTTCACGAGTGAGCATGTTACAGTTTTTATTTGAGCCTTACTGACCAATCCAGTTCTACTACCCTCCTCATCCCGTAAAGATACACTTCCGTCCTCTGATACAACTTCCCCTTCTTTCGTATCCGAACATACTATACATCTCCTCTATTCATCCCACACGTTTCCGCCAATGTTTTCCTTTACGGACCCAAAATCAGTCTCTCACTTTCTCATCTACGCAAGAGCACTTCCGCTTCCCACATTAATTTTCCCATTTCAATTCTCAATCTCTCTACGTACCTCCTCTGCTGTATAATAAATAATGATTCTTTCAGTTCCTGTATCATACTAATTTTCTTAAGTGAGAGGAAACACTTTCATAAGTTATTTCATTCACTTCTATTTTCCGCATGTTTTCCACCCTGTTTTCGGTTCTCTACCTTTACTTGTGGCTGCCAACCTCGTCCTCCTCCACTAACTTCCGCTTTCAGACGCGACTTTCATCAACTATCCTACATGTGTGCATCACCCCGCATCCCTCGCCGGTCACTATTCCACGACTTTCTCATCTTTTCTATCTTCGCGTCCACCACCTCTTATTGGAAGTTCAACCCATCATCCCTCGCCTCCACCACCGCATCCGCGAGCCACAGCTGGCCCCGCCCCCCTCCGCCGCCCGTGTTGCCGCACGTCTGCACCGCGTGCGCGGCGCCGGCCCCGCCCCACCCCGCCCCCGTCGCTCTCTCGTTAGACGCTCCCACCCGCTCAAGTTCGTTACACACGTCCCGCCGCCCCCGCCCGACCGCCCCGCCTCCTAGGGCGTTCCACCTGACGGCCTATCGACCAGGAAAGCAGAAGAGACGCCGCAGCAGCCACCACCAAGATTTAAATTTTTAAACAAAACCTCCATCGCTCGCTCGCCCGCCCGCCCGCGCGGTTTCTTTTGCCCGCGCAAGCTTTTCCGTTACATACATTAGGCATTGTTGCCAAATGAACGCACGCGCGCGCGGGCGGGCGGCGGGCGGGCGGGCCGGCGGTCGCTTGCAAATGAGGGGCGAGCACCCGCGCAAGAGAGCGAGGGGGAGCGGAGTGGAGCGGAGCGCAAAGGGGTGAGCGACCGAGGGGGAGCCGCGCCGCGAGGGGAAGAGCGGTGAGCGCGGTGAGGGGGAGGGGGAGGGAGGGGAAGGGAGAGGGCGTAGGGGCCCGCGGCGAGGGAGGCCCGCTCCGCTCGCCCTCCGTTTAATAAAGGTATCGTGTTCGGCCGGCCGGCCGCCCTCGCGCGTATACATAAGTAATACGGCGCGGCTACCGCCACCGCCACCGCCGCCTGCCGCGGGTCCCGGGTTCGTACACGGAGCACTGCTCCAGAGCTGCCACCTGCGACTTGGTGCGGTTGTATCAACTTTGTTTTGTTTCGGGGGGAGTTTGGAGAATTGTGGTGAAGGTTCGTAGCTTCAGAGATTAATTTTCTTCTTTGAAATGTAAAATGTTGAACGCAAAGGAACGATCAATTCCATTTACTTTGTTCAGTCGGAGTGCTTCAAGCTATTTTCAACACGCCAGTAAGTGTCAATAACTTACAGATAACGTTTTCAGCATAATTTAAAAATTAATATAAATATCTAACGTGAAAAATATTATTAATTATAGTAGATAAAATTCTATACTGGATTTTCGAATATTAAAAGATAGGCTACAGATTATTTTGAAGTTTCGAGCGGAGCATCTGTTGTTATATGCTCGATTACTAAAAATTGAGGATAATATTAATAATATACTTAAAAAAGCTAAATTAAAACTGTATCTCAGAAGTTTAATACTCTACAATTAAAGGACTCGTAACGTGGAGGTTGCGGAACGATTGTACGATAAACGATTGAAGCAGACAAAATTGAACCTTGGCTAAAATATGACAGCGAGCCGTTCGAGTTTCGATAAATAGACGCAAAATGAAAACGTTGAATATCCTCACTCGGCTAAACAGTAGTCACTTAGTGACATTGAAAAATGATCCAAAACACTAAAGAGATGGTTCTGTGTTAAACCAAACTTAATTCCATCACACTGAAATAAGAATGTCTAACATTTTATCAGGTCAAATTCTTCACGATAAAAAATGGACAACTATTAAATTTAAAAATTCAACACACTCAACATAATATTAACCCACATTCAAAAAATTGGTAGAGAACATACGTTGTTTCTTGGCACATATTTTTAAGTATCGTCTGCATTAATAAGCTACTTCATCTTCTCTTTCGTTTTAGATTGCATCATAATAACAGAACACAAAGGATAAATGACGGAACGATATCAAAGGCTCATATTAATAATTCATAGTAATGAATTCGGGGGATACTGAACACAATGAAAATGAACACAATTTCATTTCTCGAATAATAAGTTTAAAGTTTTTTTTCGTTTCGAATGTTCCTTCATTTTTGTTAATTTGATACTAACAGTTGCAAGTTAGACATATCCTCGAAAAACCATAATATACCAATCCACCCAAGTTTCAATCTTGCTTCAGTTGTTCAACTTTACGATAAATCACGGTTACATGGAAACTTACGTTACAGATACGCGTCTCCTAGCATTGAATTTAAAAAAAACAATAATTTAGTTATAAATTCTATATTTTCTAAAACTCTTCATTAACATGAAGCGATTACCCTTTCACTTACAGATACAAAGCACGTAAAATAACCACAGAAACTTAACATCTAGAAACCACAGACAGAAGAAACACACTTCGCTGCAATTCCCGGCGCACAAACGGCGACGAGCTACAGCCGCATTCCGCCGCTTGAGGGCAAGTGCCGTCCATTAACATCCCCCATTGTCCGAACGCGTATGATTTTTTTTAATAGAAAAATTACTTCTTTCAGACATCGGGGGCGTACGTTTAACAATATTTGTTTTCAGCTCAACTGTATTTTTTTAAAGTATCCCCCGAGCAATAAAAAATATTTTTTCGCTCGACCGCATGGACAGCGCTCTGGCGACTGCACGAGAGACAGAGAGACATAGAGAGGGGGAGGGAGGGGGGATGTGGAGGGCGAAGCAGGAGGTCCGGGCTTCGAGCGCGGCCGGCGGCGCAGCCAAGAGGCCAACGGGGGCCGCTGCCACCGCGCCTCGCCTCGCCTCGCGCGCCGCCGCTTGCACGGCAATTTAATCTTGTTGCCGCTTATTTATTTTAGCCTTCACAATTCATAAAACAAATATTTGTATTCGAACTGCGCTGGGTTTAAACCGCTCAAAAACTCTTGCTGCGGTCTTGTGTTGATTTTGCGTCGCGTGGCGGCGGCGGCAGAGGCGGCGAGTGCGGGCGGCGGGGGCGGTGGGGGCGGCGCCGACGAGGCCCATCCTCTTTAAGACGCCCGCGACGCTTCGGCGAATCCCGTCCCCGCAGACTCTTTAAGCGGTAGAATAAAACGTCTTGCCGGGGCTCGCGCGGCGTGGGCGGAGGGGCGCGAGGGGGATGGGGGGACGGAGGGGGAGGGGGCTGGCGCGAGGAGGGGCGGCCACTTTGAACCTGCGCGCGGGGCGGCGCGGGCGACGGCGGTGTAGTTAGGCAAAGTTACACTGCGGCGCTGCTATCAATTCCCGGCTCTCGGCGCGCACGCCTTGGTGGGCGCCTAACCAGCCGCGACGTCGGGCCGCCCCCGCCGCCGCCGCCCTCGCCGCCACCTACGTCACCGCCCTCGCCTCCGCCGGCGCTGCAACCGCTGCCGTGACCGTGTCCGACGTGTCCTGCAAGTCTCACCACCCCTGTCATCTCAGCCTTCCCATCCCCCACCTCCCACCCTCCCGTCGCTCCTGTTTGCTGCGCCACCCCCGCGGCATCTCCCACTCTCGACGTCCTCACCGCCCCATCATCGACGTCGTCGCCCGCCGCGGGCCCGCGCCGTGGGCCGCACGCCGCCGCTTTGCACGCCCTCGCAGCCACAGGCAGAGGGAGATGTGGCCGGGCGCGAGGTTATCAGCGGCGGGGAGGAAGGGGTGGCGGCGGTGGGGGCGGTGGGGGCGGCGGGAGCGCCGCCAAGCGCCGCTCCGCTGCCTCCACCTCTTCCGCCCCGGCGTTGGCCCCGCCCCGCCCCGCCCCACCCCGTTCGTCTCGCCCGCAGGCGGCGCTGCAATGCTCATTAACATGCCAGCATGTCTCTCGGCGGCGAAGGCGGCGGAGGAAGGGAGGGGGAGTGGGGCGGAGGGGAGAGGCGGAAAGTAAGGGGGAGGGCGGGTTGCAGCGGAGGGACGGCCCCAAATTAAGGGCACTCTGCAACTCGGCCGCCTGACTTCCCGACGGTTCCGATTTTATTAAGGGATGAATAAAGGGCTCTCTTAGGGTCTGGACGCGTGGCCCGGGGCGGGGCGGGGAAGTGAGGCGGGGGCGGAGGAGGGATCTGCCGCTGGCGATGTTGCGAGCAACGTGGACTCTTCGCCCATGACGAGCACAACACACGCCCGGCAGGAAGACAGAAATACGACAACTATTTCAGTAAATTTCTATGTTGTTGGTTTCTGTGCCTATAGCAGTTTTAATAGTCGATTATAAAGGAAACGACGATGCCGTTCATGCAAAATAACCTAGTCGCTTGCTGTTCAATAGAATGCAATAGCTTGAAAGGCCAAGCTTTTAGTGGGTTTTTTATCATGACAATGCCATAGCACAAGCCTTATGCTTATGGCGTGAATGATTTGATAAACAGTAGATTAAAAAGAAGCATCAATGGTGATGGAGTAATGGTGGAATTAGAGGCAGAGAAAGCAGGATAGTACCCACGTTTTCGTCTACAACAAATTCGACATGGCGCGACCGGGACTTGAATTCCGATTCCGACGGTGGAAGGCGAGCGGTCTAACCTCTCTACGTCACGGGTCGCCTCAACACTGCAATGGTTCACTAAATATAAAAAACAATGTGGTGTCGCATATAACGTTTTGGAGATGTTGGTTGAGTGGGATTATGTCGTCAGTGTTAGGATGGCGGCATTGTCGTGCGGCGCGTATGTCAAAGATCTAAGAGTCAGCGATGCGATTTACGTGAAGTGATGGTAACAACACCAAGATCTAGAACGTTGCCACTCTCGTTAGTGCTACATCTCCGACTGCAGCATTTATATTCTTCCCTTCCCGTGACAACCGCATGTAAAAATATTTTTCCGAAGTTGTAAATATCACATAGGTTCAAGACTAGTTAGTCACAAAAATGTCGGTAATGCCTGCTTTTATTGCAGATTTAAATTCGAATTATGTTAGCATAATCTGAACATTTCCATTCGTATCAACCGAACGTCGTATTCCAAATGTTTCTTGATCATCACATGATGAAAATTAGACTAATAACAGTGATGTACAACAGCTAACCAGACAGGTTGTGTTCAAAATATTTGTAACGATACATCTCATTACAAATGTGAACGACGTCACCTTTCTCCACACGTTGTTTTGAAAGAGTCATCTTCCACTCCACGGATATGGAATATTTCACTTCAGGCTGCAACCCGTGTAAATGAACAGTGCCAAAAAATCTCGGTACTGTTTCGAACGGCAGCTGCTTCACGTGTAGCACTGCAGAGTCCGCTTCCAAGAGTTCTGTGCGACACGCGAAGCAAATCGTGCGAGGGCCAGGCGCCGGCGGCGGGAAGCGGCCGCGGATCCATCAACGTGCACCGGTGGACCAGTTCGGATCGAGAGGCTTTTCTGCTGGCGATCGCAGCATCATAGGATTCCGGCATGTAAGCGCACGTGCATCTAGTGCAAAGTAAGGTTTAGCCTCTGTTCGGCACATCGCTGGGCGAGCCTGCATCCCCGCCTCGCCCCGCCCCGCTCCGGCACCCCGCTGATTACAAAGTGTCCAACGCCGCCCCGCACCCCGTGTCGCGGGAAGTGCATCCACGCACATCTTGCTCAACCAGTTCTCTTTCCGCAATCGAGGCGCCGTCCCTTGTCCCCGACGGTTTTCTTTTTTTTTCATCGAGAGCTCGATTATCGTTCAGGTGCACGCCATAATGGCATGTTTGCACTAATTGCACGTCTTTCTACTGCATACGCAGTTTTTTTGTTGCAATGTATGCGTTGGTCATAGCAAAAATTACGAAACGGTTCGTAATTCTCGATATATCATTACTCGTTCTCTAATTACCGCGCTGGGTAATACAGAATTAATAAGTAATATTTTATTTTTCTTGCGTACACAATTATTATTAAAATCGCGAGAACACGTTGCCACGCACTTCAATTTATTTCCTCGCATCCTACTGCAGTGGGTGTCACGTGCATTGCGAACCAGCGAGAGGGCTGCAGCGACAATTATCAGCGCATGGAATCTCCTTTATTTAAATGAGGGGACAGGTGCAGTATATATCCGTTTGCTTCCTAGAATTAAAATTAATTGTCGCGTGTGAGTGTGTACCTCTAATATGACTTTAAAATATTAGTAAAGAAGGAAGCACAATTATTTTGTGCCTAGTTCAAAATAGAAAATTGCAACACAGTAAATAACCCTCGTGATATTATCTTCACGAAAACCATCTATCAATAGAATTAATTCTCTTCAGAGGAAACACTTTGTGGTTGCATGTCAGAATATTGAGTAAGACATAATAAGGCGTGGCAAGGACTTAATTCTTCGTTATTCTAGACTCATTACTCATCTTTAAATCAGATAGGGAAAAAACTTGTAATAACATGGTCACACTTTTTCTTCGTCCTACAGAGGCATTATTACTACGTAAAATGGCCAGTGCTGGTGAGAGTAAACTACCAATATTCCTCTTTAAGAAGAATACTGAACAACTTATAAATATAACTGGTAATACAAAATCAATGTATTATGCTAGAAATTATCACTTTATGGTAGTAAGGAGTTGTAGTTTTACACGCCAATCTCTCCAGGCGCTATCATCTCTTACCGCTTACCAGAAACACGTTCTGATCGCCTACAAATTATAAAATTGTTTTAACACTTTAACGAGTTTACCATTATAGTGCATCAGTTTAAAAACAAATTTGAATGATGATCTTTACAAATATTATTCATCTGCGGATATATTTTGTAATAAATGAGAGATGATTTAAAACAGAATATTATGCAGCCAAAAGTGTGAAAAGATTATGAAATATGTGCATGCCAATTTGCTTCTGAACACCAAAACACGTATCGAATTTTTGACTTAGGCAAATAAATACATTAACAATAAATAACAAAAAATAGGGTGTTCATTTCATAATTCATTATTCCTTATATAGCCAAATATGTTTCAAAGAGCTTTTATCTCGCTGGCTGATTAGAGCAAATCTTAATATTAGCCGACAAATTGCACCCTTCTCAGAAACTTACTTTTTATACTCAACCATAATGCAGATGCTCTCAAAAACATGTTTAGTACAATAAAATATCAAATACTTTTTATTCCTACTTGTGAAATAAAAAAAATCCTTAACACATTTTATTTTCCATCAAAAATATCGACTATCTTGGGTGCACCCACTAATTTTAAGCAATCATTTCTTAGAAGGCAAATAACTCCTCTGGCAGATATTTTCGCTCGCTGCCACCTCTGGAGCGCGGAGTGCGGACGCTGCGGCCATCTCGCTTGTCACCAGCAGGCCACTGAGGCGTTGAGCTACTGGTATCGACGAGCGCACGCGACACGCGCGCCGGCGATGCAGTTCCGCCGGCCGCGGCGCTCCGGTCAGGCGAGCGCCCGCCCCCGCCCCCGCCGCTCCCAAAGTCGACGTCGGCGGAAGCGGCGCAGGAGAAAACGCATGCAAATAGTTCCCGGCGGCGGGCGGCAAAGGCGCTTGGCAGCGCGCCCGCACAATAATTCGATAAATCGCTCGATTCCCGAGGCGCCCCGCCGCCACCGCCGCCGGCATCGATCCCGCGTTTTCTCAGACTCCGCGGAAGCTGCCGCTGGCGGCTTTACGTGCAACAGGGGGGGGGGGGGTCGAGGCCGCGGTGGCGCGGGCTGTGGTGGAGATGGCGGGGGCCGAGGGAGGGGGTGGCGGCGGTGGCGACGGCAAGGGCGGCGGTGGCGGTATCCGTAGAGTCGCTAGGAGTAACGGTGTCCTTGGGGTGGCAATGACAGTGGCAGTGGCAGCAGACGACGTCGGAGGTCGCAGAAGTGAACATCAGTGGTGGTGATCAGGGAAGGTGGAGGATGAGACGGCGGAAGGCGCTTAAAATCGGCCTCTCCCTGCTGCGCGAGACGCGTGTACCTCCATCGCTCGTGATCGGCATGCGAAGGCATCATGGACTTCAACTTGCCAAGAGCAGCATTCGTGTACAAATGAGACCCGAGAGCATGAAAAGGTCAAACTGATAACTCACATACGACGCGTTAGAAATAGTGTAATAAATTTATTATTTAGAGTTAGTACCAGTGAGTATTTTGTGTAGATTTGTTTTGGTTTGTTACAAACACTAGAGAGCAATATTTTATTTTAAAAATCTGTCAACATCGCGTATTTATGATTACACTGGCGAAAATATCTTAAAAATATCTAAAATTTAATAAAACAGTAAAATTAATTTAATTCTTAGAAATGGTGATTTTTTAAAAGAACAAATGCTCTTCAGTTTTCACCAAGTAATACAATATTGGTCGTTTCTGTAGAATATGGGTGGAATATTGATGATAGGCATTTTTCTTAAATGGAATTGTTTTAAAATTTTAGATCTTTAAAAATGTTCGTGCACAATTTCTTGAAAAAACAAGTTTTCATGAATATTCCGTATGAAGTTAATCTGTTTGAAATAATAATTATTGTTGTTGTAGTAACCCTATTCTTAGTTCTGGGTAGCAACGCTGCGTCTCTTATATATTACTCACTTTAATCCATCATAGAGGACGTGAGAGTGCCACGCCCTCTCACACAAATCACGACTACTCTCTCTCACGGGGCGTGTCATGGAAAGGGTACAACCAACTAAAGGCACTTGAAATCCCTTTACTTCGCACCGCACATCCCCACCCACATCTTCCCCCTCATATTTCCACACTGTCCACCCCACCACGCGGAAGTCCTGTGTCACCACACTCCACCCCTCCACGTGGAAGTTCTGTGTCCCCACTGCCCACCCTTCCACGAGGAGACTATGTCTCTACTGCTCACCTTCCCCGAGGAGGTCATGTGTCCCCAATGCCCATTCCCTCCACGAGGAGGTCTGGTCCCCACTGCCCACCCCTCTCCGAGGAGGTCCCGTGTCCCCGCGTCCGAAATGCAGTCCCCGCCTCCGCGCCGCCCCCGCTCCACCCCGCGCGCTGCTGCTCGAGCTTCGCGACGCGCGCATCCAATCCGTGTGATATTACATTGCCAAAGTTTTAAAAGTTTGAAGGATTTATGTTCAAAGACAAAATCTCGTAAGCCCGGAATCTATACGCGTGCTCGATGGTCCCGCCATTATGTAGCGATATAAGGCCGCCTTGTAAAATATGATCAAGTTTATTAAAACTCATTCCTGCGAAATTAAAGCAGACGCGATCGAAGTGTCGGCGAGCGCTGGGGTCGAGCGGTCGATTCGTGCCTGCGAAACCTTTGCCTGCGAGGCACTTATTTGCGCGATGGCGGAGTTGCAATGGAATTTGCAACAGATCCCGATATAAAAACATGGAAGAAAATTAATCATAAACAGAGTATTTTGTCTGCTGAATTTTTTTCTTTTCTTTTCTTTTATTCGCCTATTTAGTACTATTTAGCGTCACGTTGTCGAACTTTTCTGGACATATTCAAATTAAATGTCAATGTACGTTAATAATTTAATACTCAGAAAGTGAGTATATATATTTTTTTCTCGAGATATTTTCATGTCGATAAATTTTTCCTGGTGTCTTGAAATTCAAATGTCTGATAAAATGTGTTTAATGTTTTGTTAGTAATGAAACTATTATAAGGAGACCTACATTATTAATAAATATTCTGAAAAGTTTAACAAACACAAATTGCATTTAGCAGAATTTAAAAAACATACAATAATAATTGTCATAAATATTTAGCGCTATTTCTAAACAATTCTAAAGACTCATTTGAAGATAAAATTGAAATATCAGAATATAACTTTATTTTTCCACAATTCACTCATTAATTCTATGGTGTCTGCCCAATATACCCCGCGTATTAGGCACCAACGTTTCCATTGTCATATTACGGCCAGTTCGCAAGTGAAACTTTCCGTTTCCAGTGAACTGTCAATTTCAGTTCAATTTCAAATTATCGACTTTCATTTTATTTCAGTTATTACACTTTTTTCTCGCACAAAACTTCGAATTTAGATTGATCCTGCAATGAATACTTCTGTTCACACACGACTCTGAATTTCGATTGACCACGCTAAGAACTCAAAAGTGCTCACGCACTTAACTCCATATTGCTACTGGACCCACAATAATACTTCCGCTCACTCAAGAAGCTTAGGATTTCGATTGAATCCTCTAAGAAGACCACATTTCCACGCACGCAACTTGGAATTTCGACCGAACCGGCTTAGAATACTTCCGGTCATCCAAGAAACTGCGAATTTGGACTGAACCCGCAAATAATACTCATCCGTTTACGTGCGCACCGTAGAATGTTGACTGAACCGACCACGAACACCCTCGGTTGCCCACGCAGGCCGCTTATGAACCGTCAGCAGCGGCTCCCTTTAAGCGCCGGCCGGAGGGGGAGCTTTGCGGAGGAGGCGCCGAGCCGGCGGCCCGCACCTTGCGCTCAGGTCGGCCCGTGATTTGTGACGGGGCGCGGCGCGAATATGAGCGCGTTTCCGGATATTAAAAAGACCATTTATATCGCGAACGCAGGTAAAGGGGGCACGGAGCCTCTATTGTGAATACTGTAGGCGCTTCTGAGGTTGAAGGAATGCTTTTTTTTACGGTGATGTCGGGCCTGCAAGGTAACAGATTTCGCCTCGCAGTAAATGTAACTGTAAATGCGTCAATCAAGCAAAATATACTACGTATGTATCATCTTTAAACACCGCCTTCATCTTCTGCTTTTCATTCAGTTCATTATTAATACAAATGTGTGCGGATATCTCTTTTAATGTAGTTGACATACGAATTTTGATTATTTTATAACAGCAAAATACTCTAAATCATCAAGCACCCGGTAAGTCTATTTTATTGCTTAATATAGCTGTAGAAACAAAAACAATAATTGCCCGATATTTTTATTTGAAATATTCAGGCGACGTATTAGTAATACATGTCACACACAACGCAGATAATTCAAAAACGAAAGGATAAGCCGAGACCGATGTACAATTCACTACTCTCTACTAGAAGAAATGGCATAAAATTATTTTAGACGGATAATATCTGCCCCGGTCTATTATTATTCTTCATTAACATGGTTTAAAAAAAAGAGAATACTGTGATGCTAATATCAAGCCCCAACTGATTTATATCAGCCTCAAAAGTCTCATGCAACCGCCCCATCCTGGATTTCCCAGTCACCCTTTTAAGTCGCACTGATCTCCAGTTCACATAAGTAGGTTCATATTTTACATTGTTGCTCGGGCCGTACGTCTTGTTTGTGAGTGCCATGACTGAACTTAATGTCGCTATCTTTCTCGAACCGGACCTCAACCGTTACCCAACACGTCGGGCAGTCGCCGTACGCTCAAGGAAGCTGTTTCTATTTCGCAATTTCGCGTCCGTGTCGCCCGTCCATCTTTCACGGAACATTAGCCACACTCTACAGTCCTAACAGAGAGACCGTCGCAATGCAATCTCTGCCTCACCACTCCTGACGGCTCTCGCTGCACACAGGGCACTTGGAGCTACTCTCGTCTGCACTGTTTGGAGAAAAGACATCAGGCAAACAGGCAGCACGGCGTAAATGAAGCGTGCGTTAAAACATTAATGCAACTAATCGCGTTTTTATAATGCACCTTGAATGTCATAAACAGAAATACAAACGAACAAGAACATTGTTTATTAGCGCCACTCATATACATATCTGTCTTATCTTCATTTATGGAATGTTCACGTAACTTGAAAATTAAAACTCTTAGAAACCGTACTAAACACGAGATAATATGAATATAATAATTCGCAACTATTCAGACTTATTCTTAAAATAGTCTCTTTGCTTTCGACTATTGTAAAGTATTTTCATAATTCACATAAAACTGTTATTTTCAATTTATGTGCCATTACCTTCGTTGAGTTTGTAGTACCATCACGTTGTTATAAGAAAACGCAATGGTACACTTGCGGGTAAAATGTACAAGATATTTATTTTCAAATATTTATCTGTATGAATTCAAATAGTATAGATTCTGGAAATAAAAATAAACGAGCAACCCCGCGAAGAAACAAAAAACGCTTCATTTTAGTGGAAGGTGGAATCCAAAACATGTTCCATTTACTTGAAAGTGACTTTTTGCAAAGAATTTTAAGCTTGTTTTAATCACTTATTCGCCACTAGACTACAGAAACAGTAAAAACAGCCAAGAGCGTGGAGATGGCAAAGACAAGACAAAAGTCATAGAAAGTAAACCAGCAAATCGCTCGATTTATTAGCAGTAATTCATGCTAACACGAACAGAACGCCTATGAACAGTTCATTTATCCTCCTGATCCGAGAATAGTGTCAAGGAACAAAAACTAAAGAGCGGAGCGCGCGGCGAAGCTATCAAGTGCTGGCTTCGCCGACAGGTCCTCAGCATCTCGGCGCTCGCGGCGGCGGCCGGGGCTTCGGTCGCACATCGACCCGCGCCATCGCGCTGATGAAAGGAAACTCATTTTGCGGAGTTGTTAGCGCCAATTAGGCCGATTGCTCGCGCCCATCAGCAGATTACGCGCTGCATAATGAATCGCCTTTCCGCCGCCGGCGGCAGGGTGAACGGGCGAGGGTGGGCGGGCGAGAGCGGGTGAGGGCGGGCGAGGGCGGGCGAGTGAGGACAGGCGAGGATGGGCGGGCGTGGGCGGGCGAGGGCGGGCGGGGGCGGGCGGGGGCGGGCGAGGGCGAGTGAGGACAGGCGAGGATGGGCGGGCAGGCGGGCGAGGGCGGGCGTGGCGGGCGAGGGCGGGCGAGCGAGGACAGGTGAGGATGGGCGGGCGAGGGCGGGCGGGGGCGGGCGAGGGCGGGCGAGGACAGGCGAGGATGGGCGGGCGGGCGGGCGGGCGGGCGGGCGGGCGGTTGGGCGGGCGAGGGCGGGCGTGGGAGCGAGGACAGGTGAGGAAGGGCGGGCGAGGGCGGGCGTGGGCGGGCGTGGGTGGGGAGCGGGCGAAAGGGGCGGAGGTCGGGCGGACGCCCATCGCACCTGCAGGGCGCCCAGAGATGACCGCACTACAGTCGCCTTTACCGAGTTGGCAGTGGCGTGAATGTGCCTTTCGTGGAAGTTTCCGAGCTCTACGTAGGAACAGAACGTTCCCATTGATTTTACACAACTCATGTAACAGATTTTTTTTACTGTGGGATTTTGATAACTCAAATTCTTCGGTATCACGAATTTTATTGAAATTAGTTATGGCGTGAGTCGCGTCGCTGAGTTGACATTCCGGATATCTTGAATTTTATTCACAATCTCGCTATGTGTCTTCAGCAGCTGTCCATGGTTCTGTTTCCGTCTGCTGTCTAAGGTTCTCTACGCCCAAGGTTCTATCAAGTTAGCACATCTCCATGAGAATAGAAGGTGTTCTATGTTTTTCCCAATGAAACCAACTCATGTAGGCTACGATATTTTTATTATGAGACCTCAAGTTGATTTATGTTTCAACACTCAATCGCTGCTCTTCCTCTCGCTATGTTGGCAGTCCTTTCGTAATTTTCGTATCAGCTTCTGAACTTTTTCCAATAAGTTCTCGCAGACTTTACACAATGAACATATTATACGTACTTATGTACATTTGTATATTTTAGAAACGTGATAAGCTGAATTCCTTTATATTTCTATTATTTCTGATACCAGACTCTTTTTCTCTGCACCGCTGTCGCCTTCTTAACGTTAGTGTGCATATCAAGGTAGCTTTCGAGCTTTGCATGTTAACGTCGATTTTATACCATTATTTGACTGAAGTGGGTAAAATGATATAATAAAAATGAAAAAAATTCCTGTGTAGCTCGAATCTTCTGTGAGGTTTTACATCGTTAACTTCAAACCACCTATTATTCGAATTTATTCAAATCTCGAATACATCATATCCTTGATATATTTAAATTCTGTGTCTAGATTTCCCTGTAAAGTTGAATTTTCTTCCTTTTCCCCATTTGGAATGCAGTAAATCTAAACACGATATCTACCTATTCATAACTCCATACTTTCAAAGATGAAATTCGGCGAATCAAGTTCCACTGTCATCGTTATGTTCATTTATAACCCTTCATTTTATCTTAACCCCGTTAAACATTGAATCTTGAGTACAGAAATATTTCTTTCATTATGGATTCATACATCACCGAATCTGTATAATCTGAAATCATTTATTAGAGAACTTTCTCAATTCGCATTAGCAAATATCAAATGTGTCTGAAGACTTTTCTAAATATAATACGAAAACTTATTATTATTTGGATAGATGTCAGATGACGAGATGTACAAAAGGTAGACTACTACTAAAAACACATTTCCCAATTTTCATTATTCTGAACCTCAAAAA
>JAZDUA010000113.1:0-175000 GCA_038098605.1 Gryllus longicercus | reverse complement strand
GGCGGCGTTGGCGGCAGGTGCACCGCCCCCTGCCCCGCCCCCGCCCCCGCCTGTCACCCGCCCCCGCCGCTCGGGGGCGTCCGAGGGGACGCCCTCGGGGCGGCGGGGGCGTTGCATTAGCTAATGAAACACATCGGCCTTCATTGGGGAGAGGAGTGGCGCGGAGTGGGCACTCTTTTTGCAGCGCAAGCATCCGATAGAGCGCTAAGTTTTCCGGGGCCGCGACGAGACGCGGAGACGCGGTGGCAGCGGCGGCGGCGGCGCCGTGGGCGCGCGGGCGGAGAGCGCGGGTCCCTGGGCGAGACGCGGCGGGGCGGCCAGAGCGGGGTCGGCGGAGGCGAGCGTCTGGCGGAGTGGGGCGGAGACGGACCGGGCGAGGAGCAAGGGAGGGAGGGCAGGCGGGCGTTAAAAGAGTAAAAACGAAAAATAAACAAATAACGCGGCGCGGGTCAAACGCCGCGCGGCCCGCACTCCTGCTAATTATCCTGGCCAATCTCGCTGAGAGCGATCTCGCCCGCCCCGCCCCCGCCCCCGGTTGCCCTTCGTCGGCGGGCGGGTGGGCGGGTGGGCGGGTGGGCGGGTGGGCGGGCGGGCCCTGCTCGACGCCGTGTGCGACCTGGGAGAAGGTAAGCTGCCTGTCGGGCGGTTCAAGACGAAAGGTTCGATTTAAGCCTTGTCTATCCTCGCCGGTTTTGAAGCCGCGTGTGTTCAGACTGCGCTGGAGAAACGTCACTGTTGGTGGAACAGAGAAGAGGATTACCAGACACGATGCGTTCTCTTTAGGATCTTTCGCTATACCTGGCGGCTCATACTACAGAACTACGGTAATACTCGTCTTCAGTAGCAAATTCAGTATACATTCGTATTTCTAAATAAATCTGTTGATTACTACATTCACTATCATCTCAGTCATATGTGCAAGAATGATTTATATTGTATCACCAATTTTGCAATTTATTTGGTTGAAATTACATAAATTGTATTATTTTCTTCTCGTTCGTGCTAGTTAAGGGAGAATACATATATATGATCACTTCCATTGTCAAATAAAGCTCCTTTTTTACAAATTCGAAAAAAAGAGACATTCTCCTACTTAAAGAATATTATTTTCCCCTTTCCGCGATTTTGTAAGGAAAATATAAATACGTATATATCATCACGTTCATTGTCTAATTAAGTTCCTTTTTTTAAACATTTTCAAGAAAATGAGAAACATTTACGTAGATCACACGAAGAAATGTAATTTACAAACGAAATACGATTCGTAATTAAGCAAATGGAACTCAGCAAATTCTGTACACAAAAAATGTTTCATTACTTGTTATGTACATTTTAGGTGGTCATCGATTTATTATATGTACAGTTGACATCCCATGTCAAAATTAAATTAATATATACTGAAAGTTAAGTAATTTCCATTAGAATATCATCTGTGAGTATTCTCTCCATCTTTAATTCGCACTAGTACCACTTCAGTAAAATAATCCGCATTCAAAGAGAAATATGCATATTGCTGAATGCCACAACCCCTTTTTTTTTTAAAAAAAAAGGGGGGGCGACACGAGCAGAGCAAAAAAATATATATTCAGCTGACGCTGAAGCTAATGATAGCCCTCACAAATCATATTAAGTCTTGTTACGCGTATTATACGCAATAAACCCCAGCTGCCGGGGCCGGCGCGGGGGACGGATCCCTGAGGTCTGTCACGGCCACGTGCGTGGACGGCGTGGCTGGAAGCGACGGCGACAAAAAGGACGAATTACGTCGCTGATGCTGGTGCGGTCAGCATGGTGTCAAAAATGTGTTTGTCAGACATCTTTGAATTTTTTCTCGTGTATTTATTACATAACTTTACTGCACATGCATTTTCTCTAATACATTACACAGGTGACTCAGAGTAATTCGAAATCCTATAACTGGAATTTCTGAATATCTCGAATTTTTTTTAGAAACTTTATTTATGTAACGATCGAACTATCTATTCGAACTACGATAAATCGAACTATCCGACATCTCAATTTTTCTTTTGTCCTTTTAATTCTAGATATCGAGAAATGAATAATGAATGTTCAACGTATTTTCTCCCTTGATGCAATATTTCTAATACAAATCTACCGAGTCACGCCAGTAGCAAATACGACAATAATTTTCTTTACACAGTGTGACTGCGCCCCATTATTTCCTTCTCAATAAGCACAATTCCTCGATACGACGATATTTCCCTTGCCCTTCCATCTCTACGTAATATTCGGACTTCTATAAAACGAAACATTCTATAACGCGAACTTTTTTCCATTCTCTCCCATATATTACCGTATCCATTGTATATTGTTCGCGTCTAAACACAAGCAAAAGCATACACCGAAGACAAACTCTCGAAAAAAATCGACCTATTCCCTAGGCCTTTTAATTTCATTTTCAATAAAGCATACCGACGGACAAAATGAATCTACCAATACTAAATTTGACTGACTGTTATGAAGCACACATATGAAATCTCAAATTATGATTGGAAACAGTATGAATTGGAGTTTTATCATTTATTGAATTTCAAATACGGTGAATGCTATTCACAATTAAAATATATTCCTTTTACTTCATTTTCATTCCTATTGTCCTTTATGTATCTAACCTTTTCGGACTATTTCAAGTCTGTATCGGTGCTTTCATATTTGTAGGTATGATAAGTTTTTGAAAGTTCAACAAGAAATGAGGTGGATAATAAAAACCAGAATATGTGATAGATCCACTTGGAAAACCTTTTCTATTTTACAACTTAATGTCCGCTTATTGTTGTCTGAGCAACCTTCAACAATATTTGGAGAGTATCAATAATAATTTTGTTTCCTTTTTTAAAATGTTTAAAAAATGTAGTTTACTTCTGAAACATCATATACGCGAAGTGATAGACTAATGAACTTGTGAAATTGGTTTGACAGTGAAACTGAAATCCGATATTCAGTTATTCACAAAACAACAATTCTTTGAATTACATCAACTACACTTGAGACATAAATATCGTAAGCCAGAAGAGCAACGATGTCACTAATAACAAAGTAAGTGAAAATTATTGATTATTACCCACATTTCAGCAAACTCATTGGTACAAGCTTGATGTTTGTGGCGGAATTTAATTGTTCAGAGTACATTGATCCGGTTCGAGCACAAATTTTGATTTTTTAAAGTAACAATAAATAAAGAAAACACTATGAAAATAAAAAAAGGATAAACTATACGTTTTACAAATTAGGAAAAGAAGTAATAATGCAGAGAAAATGGAAAATATGTTTGTAGATACATAGCCTAAGGTCACAATCTTAATTATTGCCAGGATGCGTCTAGACTCTTAGGCAAATACAAATTATAGTAAGTTACATCATCTCGTGCATGTGGTGGGTATAATATATTTTTATACGCAGTGTGTAAAAGACGTTTCGCACATGCTTCTCATACACTTCAAAATGTTTCGCTACTACAATGCTGTTTCGTGCATAGGAAATAAGCAACAGAAACAGTTTTTTGCGCACGGCGCGTAAAAGAATATTGAATTTTTATCCCAAATAAAGGGCTAGTAAATGAAGAGAATACAGCGAGAATTAAAGTCAGCACAGTGACTGCAGTAAACGCACCTTTCAATTGCCATTTAAACTGATACCGTCAATAAAAGTGATAATGAGATTTCCGGAATAGCATCGCTTTCTGAGAATCTCCTCGCCGTAAATTAAAATGTTTACCGCCAATTACTGAATCGGACGTTTATTCGGTGTATTGAAAGATAACACGCGCGTCCCGAACGCAGCGGCGCGGCGAGCGTGGGCCAGGGGGAGAGCGCCAGCGGCCAGGCGTTGGGGCGGGGCGCGAGACAGAAAGGGAGGGCAGGGAGTGGCGGGGCGAAGTGGAGGGGCGCTCCGCTGCACGGGGCCGGGCGGTGAGCCGGCGGAGCGAGGTGCGGAGTGGAGAGGAGCGGGCCGCAGACACGGGAAGAGCGGGGTGAGACGTGGAGCGGAGCGGGGCCTGGCGCAGAGAGGAGGCGTGGGCGGGGCGAGGCGGGGGCGGCGATGGGGGGGGGCGGACAGAGGCGGGAGCAAGATAGCACGAGGGGTGAGGCGGGGTCCGGACTGATCGAGGGGGGCACGGAGTGGGGGGGGGGGCGTGTGAGCGGGGCGTGGGCGAGAACAGAGCATGGCGCCGAGCGAGTCCGTGCTCGGCGCGGGCAAGGAGCACAGCACAGAGCGGGAAGATGTGGAGAGAGGGGCGGAGCATGGAGGGGAGCATGGCAGGCAGTGCGAGGCGGGGCGTGAGGTGGAAGGAGCAGTGCGAGGAGCGATGGAGAACAGGGACGAGAGGGAATGGAAGGGGGATGGGGCAGAGCGCGACGCAGCGAGCGGGGGCGCGGGGCGAGGTGGGGGCGCGGGCGTGGGCGTGGGCGGGGGCGGGGGCGCGGGCGTGGGCGAGAGCGCTCTCAGAGGCGGCCGGCCCGCCCGTCGCCCGCAGCGTCTTGCTCATCGCGTAATGAGCGCCCGAGGGCTGCGCAAACGTTGTTGCAGCGGTCAGCGAAGTCACAAAAGCAACAGCCGACAACGACAACACGCGCGCCGGAGTCGTCCCGCGCAAACACGCGCCCAACAATGCGGTGTTATGGCGCCCGAGGCCGGACCGCGCCCCGCCCCGCCCCGCCCCGCCCCGCCCCGCCCCGCCCCACCCGCCCCGCGCGTCGGGTCACGCCGCGCCGCGTGCCGGTCGCCCAGCGTTTGTGTTTGCGCGGGACGCTCTATTAGCGGGCCGGCGAACCCTTTGCCGCTGCCGCCACCCGCGCGCGCGCATAAACACGGCGGGCTGTCGCACGGCGCGGCGCAGAGCGGCGCGGCGCCGCGCGCCCGCTCTCCCGCCGGAGCACGCGCGCCGCACGCTGTCCGGCGCCAGCTGACGCTCCCAGGTGCCGCCGCCAAAGGAGCCCAGGCGGGGGCGGCAGTGGGGAGCCGGCGTCGACGTCGCCCTCTGTCGGACGCCCCGCGGGCGCGCGCCGCGCACGGCCGACCAGCCACGCGTCTTTGCCGCCCGCGTTCACGGCCAGGTGAGCCGGATAATTTGCGACTGTTTGTGCGAAGGAGAGCCGAAGTTACTTTGAGTGTCTAATGGCACACGCGGGGACGTTGACGATTTCAACGTCAGGTGTGCACAGAGGGGTTGGTTCCGAGCGGTTGTGAAATCAAAATAACGTAGTTTTAGAGATGTATCCACGATTTTGTTCGTTAGCAATTTAGCTTTGAATGGTTTAGTCATAATTATCAAATCCACCTGCCAGGAAATATGTCTTCTCCTTCAGCTGATTAGAGCATGTGCTTCTATAAACTCGCTTTGCATACACACCCTTAAAAATTCAGGTAGATAACTTAATATACATTGGTATATTTTCCTAAAATTGTGTTATTCACTATTTACGAGCCTGACCAATGAAGGCAAAAATGTATTATTTCATCCCGCAAGAAAACCTATTGGAAATAAAGTGAAGAAAATACTTATACTCAATGACCACACTTTTCGTAATGGCAACGTGCAATATTTGTTAAAGAAATTTACTCTAAGGAGGGATCCGTTGGACAGAAAACGAAACAATCATGTCATGTCGGACGATGGCATTGTATGCGGAAGTGTCGAAGACATTTAAAAATTAGCCTACTGCAAAATAATACATTGGCGAATTGACGCAGGGCCATAATCTGCACTTTTGCTGCCAGCAGTCTGAGGTCCCTTCTTACAGTAATCCCTTTATAAATCTTGATTTATATAGATCATTAATTCTCCATTTCAAGGATTGCCTTTGCGTCTACATCACGAGCGATAAATTCCGCAAATTTTATGCGCAGGACGTTCTTTTCAAAGGCATTACGCGAAGACGTACGCAAATCTCTGCAAAGTGGCAAAAAAATTAATGGTCTACGTTTTAGTATCTAACCACAAGAACATGAATAATTCTGATACTGCGATACAAGGTATCTCGCCGAGTCATAATGAAGACCATTTCACAATTCCTCTTCAAGACCCACACACCGCGAAACAGCACGAAACCACAAGAATTGCACTGCCCCGTCCCAACACACGATAACAGAATGCAGGTTGGGGCAGTGATACATCTTGAGGGCATTCTAAAGCTCTGAAATGAAAGGAGCGGCATGCGGAGAAACATTTTCGCGAAAACGGGAACAAATTGACTGTAATATCGTACACATACCGCACAACCTGGCAGTTTTTTTTAGAAAGAAAGTTTCCCTCTCGATAGGAACTACTACTTTTACAATCACATTCCTCGAATTCAGCGTCACCATAGTATCGATTTTCTTGGACGTGCGACAAGTACTGCACGATAACAGTTTCACTGCGAAAATTTCGCTGAATTTCTCTTTGTACGTTCAGAAGGTGATTTCATTAGTGATGTAAAAAATGAGGCTTGATAACGCCAGTTTCCGCCAATAACAAATCGGTGAGTTAAATAGATATTAATAGAATATTATAGGTGTATAAGAAACCATAACCCGAATAGCTTATTGAAAATTAAGTCTTCGAATTTGTATCTTAGTATACCATCAACAAACGAAAACAACTGCAAATCGCGTACAAACAAAAGATCAAAAATTAGGTCAAGATACAAAGAACAGAAGGAAATCGAGGAAACGGATGTGCAAAACTAAGAACAGAAAGGATTGGAAGACCGTGATCGAGAATTCCCAATCACTAAAAGAGAAATAGCGTCCCAAAATGATAATTAATCAGTCATTTAATATTACAAATGTAAACCGTCGACCCCTGAACTCCATTTAAAATAGCCCTTTACCTGAGACCAACAGCGCGTTGTTTGGTTCGTGAGTGCTACTTAGCTGCCGCGCTGCCATCGGCGTAATACGCCACCCTTGTCTAGCCCCATGGCCGCAGAGGCTGAGCTGGCCGTGCGATGACCACCGCCCGACGCAGCGGAGGCTGTGCGTTGCATAGCAACGTCGCGCGTTATCGGCAGCTTCCTCCGGCGAGGCTGCATCGCCCAGAGCGCGGGGCGGGGGCGGAAATAGGCGGGGCGGTGATGAGAGGGTCGGGGCAGGGATAGGAAACGACAGAGCCGGAGCTGGACAGATGGGGATGATGCAGGCTTCAGAGTAGTGTGGAGAGGGAGGAACACGGAGAAAACATGGGAAAGGTCGGGGAGAAGACATGAAGAGAGTTTGGAGTGGAAAATGAAAGAAGTTGTGGAGAGGAGTGGACCGAGAACGAGTTGGGAAATGTGGGAATGAAACAGACTTGATATGAGGGGGGAGGAGAGGTACAGCATTACGAGGAAGGGAGGAGCTGGGGACAAATATAAAGCAGATTCGGTGATGATAATAAAGACATGAGCAGCGTGGCTGGATCTAGACCGGAGAGAATTCGAACTTGCCTCTTTGGAGACGGAGAGGGTATGTAGCAGGAGAACAAGAAAGGAGCCGAGGTGGAGGAAAGTTACGAGGGACGGACAAGTCGGATCCGGACGCTGCGAGAAAGAAACAGGAATTGACTGAGAACACGGAGAGAACCGAGTTGAAACAGAAGGAAACTAAGAGATTGGAGAACGTACCAGCAGAAGAGAAGTCAACCGAGACGAGAAAGAATGCATCACGGATCAGACCACCCAACGGCCGAGAGGGATTGGCAGAATGAGTCGCGGTGGATGAAATTGGCAGAACCAGAAAGCGTTAAGACGCTAACTGTTACTCCCCCGTAACAAAAAAAAACAACAAAAAAACCATAAAGGATGGACGCAAAAACGAATAATTGTGCAGAGAGAAAAAGAAACGACAACAGAAGCTGTAGGTTCCAAAATCCGAAAATGAAGCTGAACAGCGGACGTCCGTAGGAATAAGAATATAAATGTGCGTGTAGGCGAGGGAAAACATATATTGAAAAGGAACAAAACGAGCGGAAAGGATCGGACAAAAAACCAACGGCGAAGAGCCACTGGCCGGAAACGCCGTGAGACGTCACATCACAGGCAGGCGGAGGCCAACCGCCCCGAGACGACGAAGAGCGCGGGGGGGGTGGGGGTGGAGGGGGCATCTGGGCAGGGGCGAGGTGCAGGCCGGACCCCGCGGCGCCCCGGCGCGCATCCAGAGGCGCCTGAAGAGGCAGGCCCTCGCCGGGGGGGCGGGGGAGCGCCTACAGCCCGCCCCGCCCCGCTCCGCGGCACGGCGCCTCCAGCCCGTCCCCGCCGCCGCCTTTACCCTGCCGCCCCCGCGCCCGCCGGCACGCAGTCCCAGCTGGGAGCAACCGGGAGAACTCCCCTAACTCGATTCCAGCGGCGGCGGGGAGGCGGGGACGGGCGCCTGAGCGGGGGTGGAGGCGGAAACGGGGGCGGGGGTGGAGGCGGCCTCCCCCTCAATCAATAGGCGCGCGCGCGGAGGGGGCGGGGGCGGAGGCGGCGGGGCGGATGGCGGCGGCGGCGGCGCGGGGGAGGACTCACAGACACCAATTACATGCCCACTTTCCCCGTAACACCATTTGCATACATTTGCGAGGCCCGAGCGAGACGGTGCCAGCGTCTCCGTCCACGCGTCTCCCAACGCTGCCTCTCCGAGCCTCGCGGTGTATTTGAATATTTTTGCATGGGGCTCGCGCCGTCTTAGCACGGGGTAATCCTCCCCCCCCCCGCTGCGCTCCTCTAGCTTTGGCGGCGGCGGCGGCGTCTTGCCGCCTTCAGAGGCCGCGCCACCCCCGTCGGCGCGGCCCTCCTCAAAAGCCTCCGCGGCGCCGTCGCACGCTCCGCCGTCGCTCGGGCGCCCCACGCCGCCGAAGATCGATCCCAGGACCCCCCGCGCCGTGTCGCGGCTCCCTCAGCTTCGAGTTCACGTGCCGCCTTCACCGTCGAAGAGTTCCCCTCCCCCCTTCCCGGCCGCCGACGTGACTCCCGCCCCGGCACCGGCACGTCTTCCCCAGTCCCGCTGCCGCCTCCGCCTCCGCCTCCGCCGCCGCCGCCGGGAACGTGGCTCGCTTAAAAAATATTCAAAACCAGCCGCCGTCTATTAAAAGGCACGCCGCGAGCGGTGATGACAATAATAAAATGACGAATCGAGTTAAATCCTCCGAAAGACAGAAGAGGGGAAAGTATTTGTAGGGATTTTTTAACGCGCCTCGCCGAGGACGGAAGCGCGAGCGACGGATGGAGGGGCGCGGTGCTCTCTGAAGAACTCCGGGCGGCTTCTGCAGGCGATTTCGTCAAAGGCCACCGGCCACATGATCTTCAGTGAAGCCATAAACGCAGATTGATGGGCGCGGGGCGTGGATGGGCCGTGAATGGCCGTGGATGACTTGGCCGGGACGCGTCGGAATCGAAGCGAGGACTCGGCGCGAAGGGGAGATAGGGCATACCAGAACACGGGGGAGGCAGAGCACGGCCTAGGAGGGGAACGTTAGAGAACAGGGTGGTTCGTTGCTGGACGGTGACGAGACGCGAATGGATGCGCGGAAGGTGGCGAAAATGGAACCGAAACATGATGGGGGCTCAGCGCAGAGGGAACGAAAAGTGATGCAGACAAGAGGAAGAGGCGGGGACACGGCAAACACTAGGCGGGGTGCGGTCGGAACGGGGCAGAAAAGTGGCAGGGCCGTGGCGGGGCTGTAGCGAGAATTAGACAGCAAGGTGGTGGAGTGGGTTAACGACAGAAGCTGGGACGTAACGGAAAGATTTTAGAGGAGAGAAAAGCGGAGAGCCTAGACGGGGACATGGCAAACACTATGCAGGGACGCGGTCGGGACAGTCCAGGGAAGAGGCAAGACTAGCGGGAATGTAGCGAGAATGCAACATCACAGTGGCACAGCTGAATAACGACGCAACAGAAACGGAATCGGGGAAGTAATAGCAATAAGGTAGCGCAGACAACAATGCAGAACCGTAGCAAGGACACGGCAAACACTATGCGTGGATGCGGAAGGGGGGACTTCAAAAACGCGCAAGCAAGGTGGCAAAGCGAAGAAACGGGGACGGTGCAGTGAAGTGGCAGGGACACTACAGGAACACTTCGGACACAAGGACACCCTCAGAAGGCGGCGTGACGCGGCAGTGGCGTAGCAGTGACTGGCAGCGGGGGAAACGCGACGAGAGGTGCTGGGGCTTGCAGACGGATGTGGCGATCCCATCACGCGGCGCGTAAACCATTTTTACGCGCGCGTGGAATTTGATAAACGCCCGCAAGACGCGCCGCCGCCCGCCGCGTTGATTTACTCGGCCGCGCCGCGAGATGCCGCCGCGATAGCGAGGACGGGGCTTGAAGCCCCACGCGCCCGCCATGACGGCCTATCTGTCGGCTCCCCCGCCGCCGCCCATGTTTCCGGTGTCCCGATGAATTGTATCGCGGAGGGAAATAAATATTCGGTTGGTTTTTAGGGGCCGGCGAGAAGTTTTATGGGCGGATTTGAAAGCTCACCTGGGACGTGTCTTCGTCATGTTACGTACAGCGCGGTTGGGAGCAGGCCGAGGAGAGAAATGTGCGCGTTGTTGTAAGAGAGAGAATTTTTATGTAGTACGTTGAGAGTTAACGGTCTTCTTTTTTACACGTTTTCAATGGGAGACAAGATGACAGGGAAATGTCTGCGGGCTCTGAATAAAAAGTATCTCGTTGGAATCACATCGCCTTCATGACAGTAAGGGAAGGTAAAACGCTCAGTAACAAGATACCGAATGTCAACGTTTAGATATATTATATCAAATCGAAGAAGTATTTTTTTACAACCGCCAGAACGACACTTCGTATTTGCTCCACGACTTTTTTATGACAAACTTTGAATAAAACAGTATTTTATGTTTAAACCAAAATAATAATCTGAGAGCTATCGTATGATCGGTGGAAATGTATAATACACGTGCTAAAATTACCGTATGACGCAACGTTCACCCAGGTATATAGAAAATTGATATTTTTATAACCAAAAACAGCGTTGCATGTAGTTGCAAGTACATTTTCAACACATCATTTCCATTTCACTCATATAAATTCAAAGAAGAAAATTGCGAAAACAAGGGCGAACCAAGAAGCCAGGAACCGCTAAGGCAGCGCGCGCAACGCGATGTTAATTCGCCCCGAACCAAAGATATACGGGTATTTTTAAAGGACGGCGGTGACTTAAGCGCGGAGGCGGGCCGCGATGGACGGGCGCGCGGCACGCGACGCCGCGACAGCTTAATGTTCTTCTGAAATGACGCGCGGACAACACGAGAGCTCGCAGCGCCCCTGGCGGCGCGGGCAGGTGTCGCCGCGCGCGGAGAGGCCTTAACGCCTCCTCCGGGACCCGCCCTCTCGGCGCGAGGTTTACCTTCAGCGCCCTCAGCCCGAACCCGGGAGCCCTTTGAGGTCTCTCGACGCCGCGGCGCGCCTGCCTCCGTCGCACGGCCGCCCACGCTTTTGCCTTCAGCGCCGCTGCGCTCATCGTCAGCCGTTGCCACTGCTGCCGTTTCCGTCTCCTTCACCGACGCGCTTTCTGCATCTCCCGCCGCCTTCGTCTCCACCGTCATCGCCTTTGCCACCACCCTCGGCTCCTCTCCCATCTTTACCTCTGCTATCCACTTTGCACCCCCCCTTTCTGCATCTCCCGCCGCCCTCGACTCCTCCACCGTCATCGCCTTTGCCACCACCCTCGTCCCCGCTCCCATCTTTACCTCCGCCCTCCCCTTTCCGCTCCCTTTCTGCGTCTCTCACCGGCGCCTTCTCCTCCACCTTCGCCAACTAACTTCCCACCCCCCTGACCATCGTTCCAACTGCCAGCCTCACGTATACCCTCTTATTTTTCCGCCTCCTGTCCCGCTACTTTCTGCATATCTCACCTACTCCATCACCCCGCCTCCTTCCCAATCTAACTTGCCACCTCCCCCACCCCGGTTCCCATGTGGCCATCCTCACCTCTGGCCTCCATGTTCCACCACACTTACTCTTCTGCGTCACTCGTCGTTGCCATCCTCACCTCCACCCACATCGCTCTTTCTGCATGCGTTGCCGCTGCCATCTCTACCGCCCCTGCCGCCGCCTTCCCTCCACCCTCGTTGCCAACCCTGCCGCACGCCGCCACTCTCATTGCCACCGTCACCGCCGCTGTCCTCGTCACCACCCCCGCCGCCGCCGCCGCCCCCACCGCCCTCGTGACCCTCGCCCCCGCCCCGCCCGTCGCGCAAACTGCGTGGACGGCTCGGTAATGAGTCAACATAAAAGCGCGGGTAAAAACGCTTTTTTTTCTCTCCTTACCCCGAGATTTAATTGTGACTGGTTACACATAACAATTGCACAGCGAACTAATTAAAGTCATTAGCATTACTTTAGAATAAAAATGTGTTCAGTTAATTTGGGAAAAACACACGCGTCATTATTAGGTCCAATTAATTGCGGCGTCATAGCAATTTGCTGACGGGTGCGACCGCGCGTGTGTGCGGACACGCGTGCCAGTGTGCGTGGGCGGGGTGAGGGGGCGGGGTCGCGGGCGGCGACAGACGGCGACATGCCAGCGTTCCCGCGCCCTCGCCCGGGGACACGTGTCCCCGGGCGCTTGTGTAGCCCCGCGACCGAAGACCGTGACGAGACGCTGCTGAAGGAATTCGCATGCTGCTTAAGCGTTGCGCTCGAGGTTAAATTATGATGTTATGTGTATGACGCTGAACGTATGGAAATGTGTGTATTTTATTTTACAACGTCCCTCCTTTTCGGGTTGCGTGTGAATTCGGTTATCTCATGTCAATTTTAAATAATTTTCGACAATTTTATCCCCATATAGACAAACTAATATTCTATCCTTTTCGCTTCAATGTTTATTATTTCAAAGTGTCTTTATTACCTCAAGGAAAATAAATTAATCGGCAGTATTTTGTGGGATAAAGAGTAGGTAGAATTAGAGAAAAGGAAAAGGTAGGAAAAGAACTACTACAGTTTAATTGTGAATGTAGCACGAATAGAGTAAAAGGATACGGAAAGTGTGCAGAAGAGAAAAAACAAGATAACAGAGGAAGAAGGATGGCCCGCAAAAATAAATATGCATCACTCGCACAATTTTCTAAAACGCTCCCAAATGTAATATTTATTTTATTTGACACAGGCTTAAACGTTGATTATTACTGTCCGACAATTAGTAAAGTGACGGAAAAGTACTGATTCATGGGAAAACATTGTTTTATTGTTTACAAATCATGTTTCCTTCGCGTAAAATTCTCATTACGAATTTACAAACCAGCGGTGTACTTATGGATCCATCAAGCACTCTGAAAGGTCGTAAAATGCACATGAGAGATAGAATAAAACATCAAGACACTATTAGAAATAAACAATATTAGAACTGTTGTGTTTCACAGGACGCATAAGAGTGCACAAGACGGCCTGAATAGCCGAGGTCGTGGAAAGCGGAAGAGACGTAAAAAGGAGTACAACTACTGGATTTAAAAAAAAAAAGTTCTTTTAGGTAGTACTTATATGCCCGTAAGCAGCTCTGAGACTCAATGCCAAGTAGCATTATGGGAGCGAAGTAATCAATTTGGAGAGACAAAGGTAGTTTGGCATTGATTTTCTCGTCCGTCAAGAAATTGTTCAAAGGGGTATACGGAAACGTAAACTCGAGTGTGGGATGAGTGAGATGGTTTTGAGAAATCAAAGAAACAATAAAAAGAAATTCGAAACACTATTGCCAGGTGAATGTATAACAGTGGTAACAAATTAATATCATGTATTCGTTATCATTTTATTTAACATTTATGAGGAGAACCCAACTCGCATCGCTGTGTCATTACCTTGACCATTAAATTTCTCCGAGACGATAAGCTGTCTACAACGGAATCCCCGAATACAAAAAGGGTGAAGAAAGCGAAAATATAGGAAACGTTCAATGAAAAGTCAGAGGAATGAGAATAAAAGATATGGAACTGGTTACAAAAGCGCCTCTCGTTAGGGGAGATATACGAACATTGTGAAGCCACGTTTTTCGAACGGGGATTAATACCTAACAAGAGTAAACTTATGCTTAAGACCCCCTCTGGAATGAGACCCACAGCGATATTTTAAACAAAATCTGCTTTTTAAATGTATAAATAATTCCACTATTTCCATTAACAACATTAAGAATTTACTAAAACAAATTCACATTTACAAATAAGGAAAATGCAGTTTAATAGTGTATGTGTGTATTGTTTTTAATAATTTAATAATTTTATTAATCGTAAAGTTGTATACTTTTATTTTAATACTTATTTTAACTACACATGTTCAATGTTTTAATATTATTAAGAGGCCCTATAGTTTGGTCGTGGTTAAGGGCTCCTGAAGATATTTTTCCGGCCCAGCATTTATGACTTCGGCGTGTGATTAAAAAGACTCGACTTCCGAGAAGCAAAGCTTGGAGCGTAACCATCTCGGGAGGGGCCATCAGCTAAGCGGTCGCCCCACGTGCTGAACAGCGCGCCATCGGGTGGCGGTCAAGGGACACCTCCGCTCGCCACCGGCCGCAACCCGCGCGCGTAATTCGGTTAACGCCCCCCTCCCCCTCCCTCTCCCCCCTCCCCCCCTCACCTCTTGTGGCGCTCCCTCGCCACCGGAGCACTGGGCGCAGGTAGGAGCGGGACGCGCGGGGGCAGGGGCGGGGCTAGCGAGCGGCTCGGGCCGTTTCATCAGCGGTCTTGGGCCGTCTCAATCACACCCGCCCCCGCCCCCGCCCCCCGCGCCGGCCGCCGCCAAATTAACAGCACCCCCCTCCGCCCCGCGCCGCCCCCACCGGCCGAGCTCCGCCCTCCAGCGGCACGTCGCGGAATGTTCAAATTCGAGGGACGGCGCGCCGCCATTTTTAATTCAATTTACACTTGGCCGGCCGGGCAGCGGGCGCGGGGCCCTCTACAAAAGCGGCGGCGAATGTGAAACCGGGGCGTTTAGCAATTGGAATGAGGGGGCGGCTGGCGAGCGGGAGCGGAGAGCGGGCGGGGGCGGAGGCGGGGGCGGGGGCGCGGCGAGGGACTTGCAGGAAGGGGACAGAGGCAGCGGAGGCGGCGGCGCCGGGAAGAGACGGGCGCCAGCGGCGGCGGCGGCGGCGGCGGCGGCGCTGCGCCGAAACAGCGAATAAAAGAGAGAACCATTTAGTTCCACATGCACGTTCTATAACTCACGGGCGGACAAATTAAAACGGAAAACGCTGGCCGGCGTCAAAATTGTCGTTCATTAGATTTACGAATTCCTTTTGTGTTAATTGCGCCCGCACGCAAATATGTGCGCGAGCGCGAGGCGGAGGCGGCGGGGCCGGGGGCGGTGGGGGCGGAGGCGGCGCGCAAGAAATAAAGCGAGCGGCGAGTCCCCCGCCCCACCGCCTGGCGGCCGCTCGCGGTTTTAAAAAGAGAATCCTTTAAAAACCAATAGAACAATTATCAAGGAAAATACCGCGGCTGCGGCGGCTGCCTGGCTGGAGACTTTTTTTTTTACGGCAAACATTAATTTCGCGCGGAGAATACTCGCGCGTCTCGGAGCGGGACCGCGTCGCTCCGCCTCAGCCGCCGGTGCCTCCGCCTCCGCCTCCGCCTCCGCCTCCGCCCCCGCCCCCGCCCCCGCACCGGCGCCAACACCACCGCCGACGCTGCCGCGGTATTTCAACGCACTGTAATTATGTGCGTCCGAGGAGCGGTTGCGTGTGTGCTCGACTGCGTCGGGGGAGGGAGGGGGGTTCGCTCTCCCCGCCCCCTCCCCCCGCCAGTCGCCGGGGTTGTCGTTGCTCGCCCCGCCCACTCCTTTGCAGTGCCCGGCGCGCTCGCCGGTTACAGTTGCCTCATGTGGTCGTGGAACACACCTGGATCGACACTTTGTGAATTAGCGAGGTCGGAATAAAATTAACTTATTATTTTCAATACAACTTTCCATATACTAGCCAAATGTATTACGGATTGCCTCATCACAGTCAGAATGGATAATTTGTTTAGTTTTTTTTTAATTTAAAAGAATTGTCCGTATTCTAGCTCATAACGAAACATTATATCTCTACCAAAACGCGCATCAAATTATCGGTATAAGCGTATTACATGATTCAGTTGAACTTGTATCCTTCTACAGCATTTACAGATATATTGTGTGTTCTTGTATATAGCCACAATGTTTTCTCCTGTAGTACCAAGGGCAATAATTCCCTTATCATGATGCAACTATTTCTGGAGCATGTCCAAGCATTTCAAGCTATCCTATTAAAGTTCAACGTTCAACCAAGCATATCGCCTGGCTATCACTTTCCCACTTTTCTCATATAACTTTCATTCCAATATTGGTTTAAAGGTAATGTATATTTAGTTATTAAAATATTTTAATAAAAGTGGATGTCATTGTCAACGTTTTTATATATTACATGAGCAGTTTTCAATTGCTTCCAGTATTATGGAAATAGAGTTGAATGTCTGGAAATGGAGTTGAATTTTAGATTTTCAGACTCAGATTCATTATGGCGAAAACATCGAAAACTGGTAATGTTATTGACGAAAATGTTGGAAATAACAACGTAAATTATTATTATTATTATTATTATTATTATTAATTTTATTATTATTATAATTATTATTTAGCCTTATTCCAACGTCGCACCATCAACATGACGCTATGTTTTCTTTTCCAGCAGTCGTGCGAACCTTCACCATTGTGTCCTTCACATACATATCCAACTCCCATATTCGTACTCATACGCATACTCACGTCATTATTTCACAGTGTACCCGAACCCCTCCCCCACCCAGCTTTCCCTCCAAACCTTCCATCGCACGTCCGCAGCTCCACCACTGTATCCGACACCTGCACCACGAGGCGCCGTCGTCACTCATACCCAATCCCCGCACCGCTCCTCCGGGCGGGCCGCCCCCCCCCCCTGCCTCCCCCTCTAGGGCTCCGTCCGGGCACTTTCGCCGGCGACGCGCATTACCATGTAAATTCCGAAATCGGCCCCAAATGCGGTGGGATTCTTCCAATCCGTGCAGTGTCCGCGGTAATTCTGCGCCATGCAAATGCGCGCGGGCGGTCGGCGAGCGCCGGCCACGGCGGCGGCGGCGGCGGAGGAGGCGGGGGCGGGGGCGGGGGCGGGGGCGGGCGGCCCAAAGCGCTTCGGAAATCGCCTGGATCCTCCCGAGCACGCATACTAAATAAGTGCGCCTCCGCGTCCGCTGGAGATGTACGGAGGCGGCTGAGGGCGGCGCCGCCCGCGGACGCGCGCGTTGAAATGCGTTCGGTTGTTTCGTTGTCGCGGCGAATTTCGCCTCCTCTTCAGCCAAGTAATGGTTATTTCGGTGGAACCTTTTTTTGTTGCCTAGAGGCACAAAAAAGGGTAAATTACCAAAAAATCTAAACTGTCTTAACAATTCATGGTCGTTTTATACATGAAACGCGTGCACATGTGTACGTGATATATGTGAAGCGTATTTCAAAGAGTTTGCATAAGAAAAGGAAAATCGAACTGGTGTTTTTGACTTACAAGTTATAGAGATGTTGTCAAGTGGAAAAAATATAAGAAGAAAATAAAATACTGTACATTATCTTTGAAATGTTCCTTTCAAAAGCTCAACCGACTGATAGTTTCAAATTTTACGACCCGAAAGGGTAAAGGTCGAAAGTATTATAAATTATAAAGCCCTTCTAAGACGTGTCTTAATTGCTGTTAAAACCCGTATATAAATAGGTAGCACAGTACTATTTATATTTGATACATCACACTATAAAAAATAAACATAAAAATTATAATTATTCGGTGGTGCATATGAATCAGTGATATTAAGGCCTAACATGCCATGCAATCAAAATGTTCGTTGCTATTCGGCAATCCATGTAGCAAATCTTGAGATATCTCTTTGTATACACTATGAACATTTAATTCACAATTAAACTAATGTAGAGTTATAAATTGAATAAATATTCATTGTATTTTCATTCAAAGACCTTTATACAGTTCGTGACACATGGCAAGATAATCGACTCACAATGTAGTCCAACGCATCACGAATTATCAAGGTATCCATATTTGCGAGCTGTGAGAACATCCCAAGTCTAAAAATCCTTACTCCAAAACTACCGCAACCTGGGTGTCATGCGCGGTACGGCGCAAGCAGGGCGGGCGCTTCAAAAAGACGGCGCGAACGCCGGGGAAGACGGGGCAGCGACGATAATGTGGACGACGACTCGAATGGGACGAATCGGAGCAGCGCGTTGGGTTGACAAGTAATGCGATACTGCAATGCAATGTGGATGTCGTGAACGATAAGGAAGACAAAGCAGCGAGGACACTACGGTAAGGACGGCAACAAGAATCGCAAGGAATTATGGAATCAGCGACAGAGGGACGATCAGTTGAGAGAGAGGGGTGAACAGGTGGATGAAGAAGACTGAGACGGCGGGATCGGAGGGACGGTCGACAAGCAGGACTGCAAGGATAGTGGAGAGGGTCAGCGGGAATCTCAAGAATGACGGAGACAGCAGAAGAAGGGGACGGCCAAGACGATAAGAACTCAGAAACAACGCGAACTGGGACAGACAGGAGCAAGGTGAGGACAGGGTGCCAGGAGGACAGCGAGAATTGCAAGGTTGACTGCAAGACCGGGAACTTGAAGGTTGATGAGAAAAACCGGGAACTGCTTCGTTTAAGGAGACGGGGGCAATGAGGAGACGGCAAGAACGACTGGAAACCAGTAACACAGCGGCCGGGGAAGAAAGCAAGCGAGAGAGGACGGCTTCGTATGACAACGGGAACAGCAACGTTGATGGGGACAGCGGGAAATGCAAGGTTGATTGGGATAGCGGGAACTTGAAGGCTGATGAGAAAACCGGGAACTGCTTCGTTTAAAGAAACATTGGCAATAAGGAGCCGACAAGAACGACGGAAAGTCAGCAACAGAGCGGATGGGGAAGAAAGCAAGCGAGGCAGGTCGGCTTCGTAGGACGGCGGGAACAGCAACGTTGATGGGGACAGCGGGAAATGCAATGTTAATTGTTCCAGCGTTGATGGGAAAAACTGGGACTGCTTCGTAGAAGGTTGATTGGGGAGCCGGGAACTGCTCCGTTGAAGGCGGCCAGCGGGGATTGCAGTTGCGGCGGGGCGCGGGCGTTTCCCATGACCCGCGGGCGGCGGCGGCCAGCGGTCACGTCCGCCGCGCGGAACGAATCGCCGGTCGCACCGGGTCGCACGGAGAACGAATCGCGGCAGCGGAACGGGTGCGGCCGCCACGGCACCGGCGCAAACACACGCGCAATGACTGACAGCGGGCGACTCCGGTGCCGTTTGCCGCCTGTAATGTATACATGGCGTTTTTTTTATAGTTTCTTAAAAATTATTTTAGATTTTGAATCACATTTTCAAACATATGTGTTTTTATTCTTTGCGCAAACATAATCAGTTCTAAAAATCCAATGCGCTAAATATTTTATTGTGTCATATTCTCGCGGCAAATGGAAAATAATGTAGTTTTTTGAGTATTTATTTAGGAAATATTTCTTAAAAATTACTATTGAATATTTTGTATCTCCCCACTATATATCATTACAATTCATTCATAAATTTGAGGCCTATTGCCAACTTCCCAACACCTTAATAAAAATGGAAAGATTGTCCCATCACATCTTTCTTAATAATTAATTCTTCTAGACATTTTAAATATAACGTGAATAATTAATATAACACGCAGATATAAAAACTGACGTAAGTGCCGATTAATATTCTTTGAATCATCTGACATTCATCCGTTATCTCCTCCCATATATCCTTCGCCACATTACACATAACAGTCGACAGTCAACTGTAATAGCATTTCACGAGGACTCGTTCGCAAAACGATTATGGATGCCACCGAAATCACATTAGCGCGCACCAATATTTAGCAATCCGCCCGCAGTCACTCCACGAGCGCCGAGCCGAAACGCGGCCGGCGCCCGTGGCCAAGAGGCCCTTGCGTTCGGCCGCAGAACGCGGGGCGCCGCCACCGCCTCCCCGCCCCTCACACCCACAGCCACCCTTCGCCGCCCCCGATGGCTAGTCTGCCCGTCGTCCCCACCCCCGCCTTCGCCCTCACAGCTGCCCGCCACCCCGCCGCCGCCGCCGTCGCCCTCACCCCCCCCCCCAGCCACCGACCGGCCGCCCGCCCCCGATGGTCAGCCGGGCGGTGGGCGTAACCCGCAAATGTATCGGAAAGTTAATTACTTGTAACCCATTTAGCGCGTACGTATCTTCACCGCCCGGCGGTCCCAGTCACCTGCGCCGGCGGGGGGCGGGGGCGGGCGGGGGCGGGCGGAGGCGGGGGCGGTGGGACTACCCGCGCCGGCGGCCACCCCTGGGTGCGTGCGGTAGGGCCCGACCCACTGGGAGTTCCCATCGCTCTTGCGACCGTCCCAAAAACCGATCTCGCCTCCACTCACTCGCGCTGTAATAATAAATCTGATTCGAACCGCGCCGAGCAAACACTTGTTTATTGGAAACTCGACAACGCCAAGAGAAGCGGGGCGCGGAGGAGGCGACGGATGTGACGGAAGGCTCCGATGCAATGGTGGTGTGGTGATGGTTGCAGAACTGGGGTTGTTATGGAGTTTAATAGTGACGGAGGTTTCGTGCTGATGTTGCAGGGGCTAGGTACTCCTTTGATTGTGGTCTTGACAAAGTAATCATAGAAAAGTGCTAGTTGAGGTGGAATGTGCGGCTGGGGTAACAGTCGTGCTGCGAAAAGTGGCAAAAGCTGAAACGGAGGCAAAAGTAGGGGAGGATGTGCATGTTGAAGCGAAGAGAAGGCGGGGGGGGGGGGGGGTATCCGCTTTTCGTCACCAAAAGCAGCATCGCTCGTACCACCGCCTAACATTCCACCTCAACAAGAACTTCTGTCTTCATCTCTGGAAGACAATCAAACGAGTACTAGCCCCTCAACACCACTTCGAAACTCCCATTATTATCAAACTCAATAACGGGGAGGGGGAGGCAATTCAAGAGCGGCGGCGGGGGTAGTGGCAATTGTGGAGACGGATCCGGGCAGGGCAGGGGCGGCACTGGGAAGGGTAGCAAGGGGGGGTGGAGCGAAGCAGGACGGGACGGGACGGGGCGGGGCGGGGCGGGGCAAAGCACTGGCTGGCACATCCAGGACGGGGTGTTGGCAGAATGGGACGGGGGCAGAACAAACGCGATGGACGTGGTGGCAGCTTCTAAAGCAGAGAGGCAGTTGTCAGGCGCCGGGGCGGGGGTGGGGGCGGGGCCACAGCGACGAATTTCTGGGCTCACGCCCTCGCAGCGGAAAATTGCGCAAATGAAATCCGGCGTGACGGGAGTCGATCGACGATGGTTGTTTGTTGTCCTTAGGTGTCGCCGCTGTGATGTCTCAGAATTAAAAGTTGTCGCAGACAATTCTCGATTGACGAGCGCACTTTTGCTTCCAAACGACGAGTGAACTCGATTCGCAATCACAGCTTCTCTTGATTGACGAATGCTCACGTGACCTTTAACATGCAGCGATCTGATCCTGGAAATATGAGTTTGCTGCCTCCCGTGCCATTTTCTGAAAATTCTCAGTAATATATTATGTATGTTTTGTGTTTTGACGTATTTTTCACGGGGATAAATATTTTGGGAGACCCATTAAAATGTAAATAGAGGTTATTATTGAACCATTTTAATCTGGGTTTGTGTTTCGCTCCACTGGAAACGGACAAATCAAAATTTTCCCGAAATTCTTCACATTTAAGCCCTTTTTTGTCTCTCGTGGGCAAACTCGATGCAGTCCATTGCTCATGGGGACACAAAATGCTGCGTTTCCATTAGCAGTCGTTTTTCAATTAAATTTCCAACATCGTCAATTATTTTCATAAACCGACAACTGAAAACTAGATTCAAACAGCACGTGTCATCGCCGACTTAAAAACCACTCTTGGTGTAATTAATATGAGAGTTCCTTTATTATGGTAATTCTATTTAAAAACTTCACAGTTCCTTGCATTTGTAATTGTTCTTGAAAAACTCGCAATAACATTAAACAACCAGTAATTTTGGTTTCAGAGAATAACTTCGCATAACACACTCATTACAAGCTCTCAGTATAGATACATTTTTTACAGTAATTTTGACACAAAAAGTAACATGACTTCTTATTTCCCTTGTCTTCATGGAGTTATGTTCACGCGGCGAGAAGAAAAGCAAAAACATTTACATTTTCATCATGTTGGTCATTAATTTCGTACGAAAAACTCAGGTTATTAGGAGCTCTGCGAAGTAGACAAGCGAGGTCAAGAATCTTCAAACCAGGAATTAATTATTTTGAAACGAGTGTTGTTCAAATGTAGGGAATTTTCGTAAGGCTCTTTTCCGTTGTATGATATTACGTGGTGAAGTGCAATTAGGATACGAATGTAATGACAACGGAGCCGAGGTTAACATGCAGTGAAGAATACGTCGCGGCATTCTAAAAGAAATGGTGAGTACAGGGAATAAAACATGTAATAAAGGGAATCACGTAGAGAAGACTGTGTACGTTGATGAAAAAGGAGTATTAATACACGCGACGACATTTTAATGTGGGTCTTGCACGTAAAATATTGTATTCTCAATATTTTTCACCAGTCCGTGTTGCACTAGTCAAGAAAGTATCAACCGTGTGTGTATTCTTTGTCATTTTTAAAATTATACACGGGACAAATCTCGTTTATTTTGTTTAGATAAGAGTTTATTCGTGTCTTTTGACAAGAGTTATTTCTGGCTCGCACGTTACAGAACGCGCACCACCTGAAAGCAGTTTTAATACATGGGACTCGCGGTATCTTATTCATAATTATTAAGTCCCCATATGCGAAGAGCACACTATCATCAACCATAAAGACCCTCGACAGCAAATCAACGCACGTTTTGAGTTCTTATTTTTTCCTTTTTCGAGATGAGAGAGAGATTAGTTATTTCGACGCCAGTTCTACCAAATCAAACGTGTAGCTCGATTATTTAAGCAAAGAAACAGGCACGCTCGTTGCTCGTGTTTTGACAATGGAAAAGGTCTAAAGAAAACGTGCGCACAATGTATACAACTGGCACTGGCAGATATGTAGTGTACCATCCTAGATTGTATTGAGTTGGTCATTGAAGAAACGTTTTGTGGGAAACGACAATATTTTTCAGTCAACTCTTTGGGTCCCTTTGAAGGAAGCATTTAGGATTTCAGTCGTACACACATCAACATCAACATAGGTACGCAGCCGCTGAGACTGCGCAGGGGTTTGTACTGAACTGATCGAAGGAGAGACTTCTCATGGGTATCGACAATAATTTTCAATCAACGTTTTGGGACCCTTTGAAGAAAGCATTTAGCGACGCAATTATACCCCCCATCAACATCAACAATGGTACGTCGCCGCTGAGAGACAGCGAGGCCCGAGGCAGGGGGAGTGAGGGGAGGGGGAAGGGGACTGGCGGAGGAGGGGGAGGGGATAGTCGCGTGCGGACGCGAGCGCCGCGTGCGCGCTATCGCACCATCGCTGGCGGCGGGTCAAGCGCCGGCGGCAGCGCACGCGCCCCCGCCCCCGCCCCCCTCCCCCCCCCACCCGCGACAGAGCGCATTTTTACGCCGCTCCGGCGCTCCACGCGCCGCCGGGCCCTGGCTTCAACGCGGATTCCGGGGCGGGCGCACGTTCAAAAATCATTACGCCCTGCTGTAAGGTTCATGATTTCGTGAGTATGGTGATTTCCAAGGACGATGTTGGCTGTCCTTGGTACACTCAAAATTTGACTAGTAGTGTGTAGTAGTTGAATAGTTCTTTTAAGTTGCTATTTCCTTAGTCAAACTAAATATTATTATAAAACGAATTTTTTGTACTAAAATTTCATTGGTTAATAATGCATAAGCAGGGGGGAAACGCACTTTCTTATATTTTACAGTAATGTTGTGAATCATAAAATGAATTTCGTGGTTCACAGGTTACGTTTTCTTCTATAATTTTTATCTTTTTTGTTCCGGTTCTTTTAAAAATATTTATTTCATTTCGTATTGATATTCATTACCATTTATTGCTGTCAAATACATAATACTCGAATACTCTCGTGTAATTTAATTTGGTATCATTAAGAATTATAAAAAATAAATTACTATATGATCTAATGAAATAATTGAAATTCAAAATTTCTCTGCATCGCAGTACTCGCGTCTCAAAAACACTATTTTCCTACTAAAAACACAATTATCTAACAAAAGTAATTAAATTAGTAACCAGATAGATAATAAATTTATAAAAAGATTAAAATAAAAATAGTTAATATTTAAATTGTTCTACGTTGCAGACAAAGACGGAAAACAGGTTTTTTTTCATTAAAAATTGAATAATCTACATCACGCGTTAAGAAGCTTATAAATAATCCACAAAATTCGTTGAATTTCCTTCGAATAAAAAAGTTTAAGTTATCACTGGAAGAACGGGAGTCCAAGATTTAACCCAGCGCCGACACCAGTCCACCAACACTCATCTCCTGCCCCCCAACTCACATTTCGGAGCGTAACAGCCTTCTTTACTCCCCGCCCTTTGCATAGCTGACGGGCAGCGCGCGGCCGTATAAACGCGAATGAGCGCGGCGATCGCAACCAGCCGAGCGGGGACCGGTCCAAAGAATCCGGAAGGCGCTTTATGTTTCTTCTCCGTAAGCAGCGCCCAGCGGTGGCCCAGGCGCGGGCGCCAAACCCCGTCGGCGCTCGCCCGCCACGGCGCGCCGAGTCCACCGACGCGGAGGCGACCCGCACACCACGCGCCACTTCAGGATCCCCACCCCCACCCCGATTTTTTATTATCTTATTGTTATTTTGTCACAATGATTGTACTATTGCATGCATGTTTGTTTTTTAGCTATTGTTATTTTAATGTGAAGTACTTTTATTTTCTGTTTGGACAATTGTTTAAAAAAATAATATTTAGAAGGAACCAGAATTGGATGGTTTCTTTACATGTCAACAATGAATGTAAAATTGATTTGCCTAATGTTCGAGTGGAAAAAATTGCAAATAAAGCAGCTGTTATAAAAACCTTATAATTTTTATTATATTATTTTTTTATAATTTAAATTATTTATGAATTATCAGAGAAACGTCGGTCAGCCTTTCTGCTCTACAGATGGATTGGTGTCTTATTCTAAGCGAAAAAAGTAAAGGGTGGGAAAACTCATCGAGCGCCGACAAAGAATCACTTGGATATGATATGATTTTGCTGAAGTTATGTCTTATTAATCGATGGGAGAGAAGCACTTTAGGAAAGAATGAAGTGGGTTTTAGCCTCAGGAAGGGAGGTTATGTACAGCTATTTTGTAAAAGGATGGTCCGGTTATGCTGGGTAGGTTATCAAGTTTCTACACGTACACCAGAAATTATTAAGTATCTGCACGTACAAAGAAAGTTACTGGTGACTGTGGTTCCGAGATGAACATAACATAACGGTTGATAAAATAATTCCCGATGAACCGGACTGACCAATATGGACCAATATTCGCATATTAAATAGCATATTTTCATTTTAGAAAATATCAGTGTTTATGGCACATTTCTGATATTAATTCATTTAAATATTATTAAAAAATTCGTTGACAAGCAAAAAATATAAAAAGTTGTTTAAATTAAAGCCATATTAATTATATATTATTTCCCACTTACTACTGATCTTAAGACTAGTCCTTTTAATTATTTGCCAAAGAATGGAATTTTCACATTTTTTTCGAAATGAAGTAGATCAGTTTCGTATTTCATTAATGAAGCTTTTTTTTTCTCAAACAGCTGACATCTCTCAAAACTGTTAACTAAAATCAAACGAGTAAATTTTTGAATTTTTAGCTAGTAATCATGTTTATACTCTATTAACACTCATTTGTTCAAAATTAAACACAGATACCGTACTAGATTCACGAGAAAATCTTCAAGACCTCTGAAAATTTACTCGTAGAATTGTGAATTGTGAGAAATGTTTATCTACTCTCCTGCGTCCAATTGGGAGAAAATAAAGTATTCCAAAAATAAAACTTTCTATCATTCCACAAATAAAATATCCATATTCTTATCGACAATTTCAAAAGTCAATAGTTACTACATTAGTAAATAAATATCTGGGATTTGTGGAACCGTCAAAACCTCTACCAGCCACAAAATTCGTCATAACAGACGTAAAATAGACGTGCAGGTACTTATCGACCATTACTGAACTGAAAAGTTACGAAATAAGGCGGGGGAGCCGCGGTGTTTGGGAAACGTTCAAAAGGTTTGCTTTGCGGGAGCGAACGAGCTGCAGCGCAAACAGCCCTGGGGCCGCGAGTCCGCGCGTCGCAATCGCGGCCACGCAGCCCGCAGCCCGCACGCCGCAGCCGCGCCGCCCACGACACCGCCCACGCCCCGCCCGCCCGCCCGCAACACACCGCCCACACTCCCGACCGCTCGCTCGTTCACTTGCCCCAGCACGCTCCCACCCGCCAGCCCTCCCGTATGGTAGAACATTCGCCCGCCCTCGCGTAGGCCCACCCGCCCGCAACACACCGCCCACGCTCCCGACCGCTCGCTCACTCGCCCCACCACACTCCCGCTCGCCAGCCCTAACCTAGACCACCCGTCCGCCCACCTTTCTCCCACCACGCGTCCACCCGCCCGCTGTCCCGCATGCCTACCCGCCCACCCACCCGCCTGCACACAAGCCTACCGCTTTCTCGTTCGCCCTCCTTCCACCAAGCACCCACCCGTCCGCCCTCTGCTATGTCTACCCGCCCACCCGCCCGCAAATCCACACTCCCGACGGCTCGCTCACTCGCCCACTCACCCGTTCTCTCTCCACCACGCACTCCCCCTCCTATACGCCCACCCGGCCACGCTCCCGACCGCCAGTACACCCGCGCTGCTACGAACCTCTGCGCACCCGCCCATTCACCCGCCGCCCTCCACCGCGCACCATCCTCCTCGCCTCCGCTCGCCCGCACCCCCGCCCCCGCGAGGCAAACACGCGCCAGCACAAACGCTGGTGGCGGCGCGCGGCGCAAGCGGCCCGCGGCGGGGCCCGAACACGAGACCGCGGACCGCGGCGCCGCGCTGCGGGCGGCCTGCGGGGGCGGCGGCGGCGGGCGGGGGCTGGGCGGGGCGGGGCGGGGCGGGGCGACGGCGGTGCGCCCATGCTAACGAGACCTAATTCTATCGATTCGGCCGCCCCCGGCGCGGCGCGGCGGCGGCGGTGGCAGCAGAGGGAGGAAGGCGGCCGATAAAAAGCACCTCCGTCATCTTAAAGGGCGACCTCTCCATAAACATCCCGCGCCGTTCGGAGCCGCCGCCGCCGCCGCCGCCGCCGCCGTGGGAGACGTCGCGGCGGCGGGCGCGCGCCGCAGGTGGAGGGGCGGGGCGGGAGGGAACAAGGGTAAAGGAGCGGGGCGTGGGGTGGGAGCGGGTGGGGCGGGAGCAGCCCGCCCGTGAGCATGTTTCATGTGAGCATAGCGAAGGGAAATTCCCTAATACAACTGTGTGTAGCGCCTGATTGAGGGGGCGGTGGTGGAGGCGGGCGGGCGAGAGGGCGGGCGGCGACTTATTGCAGCGGGCGCCCTGATTGGGGGTGCGTCCCCCGCCCCCTGCCCGCCCCCGCTGATTGTGCGGCCCCGCCGCCGCCGCCGCCGCTGCCGCCGCCGCCGCCGCCGCCGCTCTCGCCACTTGCGCACCAAATCGAGTTTCCCCCCGCCCGCAGCTCGTCAGGTCGCGGCGCAGCCCGCCCCCGCCGCCACTCCGCCCACGCCGCCGCCGCCGCCGCCGTCGTCGTCGTCGCTGGCGTCGCCGGGTCGCGGCCGTCGAGCAGCGGGCGGCGCGGAGCCGCCGGGTCACGCGTCTGCCACCCCCCCCACCCGCCACCCCCTTCCTCCCCCCCCCCCCCATCGCAGCTCACCCTGTCGCGGAACAGCTGTTCGCAGCCGCCTCTCAAGTATGTGGAGGTAGGCCCTGGCCGGCAACGGGTCTATAGAATTCGGGAAATAAGTACTTGTCTCTTTTATGACCCAGCGCAAGCACTTTTCCTTCTCCAGCTATAAATAAAAGCTTCTAATGTTATTTAATATTCTTGGAAGTTATTACTAATTTTTCTTTAGCAACCCTGGTATCTAATTTTCACTGTTTGATGGATAGGTACATACATAAACATTAATTCTTATAATGCTTTAAAGCCAGTTCTCTTGGGATTCAATGTGTGACGAAACTTATTTACTATTTTCATTATCTTTTATTTTTATTGCTATCCTCCTTTCCTTTTCCTATATTGACGTAAGCGTGAATCCTCTTTCTAGTCTTAGAAATCCTTCCGTTCCCGATCCGCAAAAAAGGTAGAAAATAGGGAGACTCTTACTGGATCCGTATTGCTGAATTGTTTACTTTCTTTATTGATCACTGTTCTAAGAATAACTCCACTTGCGTAAGTAAAGTTTCCACCACGTTGGAAACCGTCATCCACTCAGGTTCATAAGGAGGTTAATAACTTGTTGAGGATTAAACCGGTAGGATAATTCAAGAAATTCACAATTGAATACGTTCTATTGGACTTGACGAAGCTTGAAATTAATTTTGCAATCTGCTTGTCACCGATTTTGGCGCATTCAATAACAATTAAAAGACAATTTACAGAGGTATAATTTCAAACGCGAGGCGTCGTTATACACTTACGCTCGAAAGGAAGCCACCAAACATTTCAGCAAACCTTCACGACACGTGCGAATACCACTACGCCCTCAAGTGTAAAGCTCGTCTCAGCAGCCACGCACGACGCGTGTCGCCCTGCAAAGTCCGCAGGCGACGCGGAGCAAATCCGCGATTCTCCATCGCCGACTCCTCTTAAGGCGACTCGGCTTCCGAAGCGCGGCCCCGCCTCCGCGCCAGCTCAGCCCCGGCCCGGCCGCGCCGCGCCGAGCCGCGCCGCGAGGAGGTGGCGCTCTCCGGTGGGAAGCCGCGCAGCTGCTGCCGCCACGCGGAGAGGAGACGCGGCTACCCTCCCCCCCCCCGTCGGGCTCCGCGCTCGCCCACGCCTCCCCCGCCCACGCGCCTCATGGGCGACTGCTCGTCCTTGGCTCGCGCACTCTTGCTCCTTACAATAATAATAATAATAATAATAATAATAAACAATAATAATATTAATAATAACAATAACAACAATAATAATATTAATAATAATAACAATAATAATAATATTAATAAAAAGAATAATAATAACAACATTAATAAAAATAATAATAATAATAACAACAACACGGTCTAATGACGCACACGGTTGCGGCAGCTGTCGTCTCTGACGAAGAGGCTGCAGGTTCGAGTCCTACGTGGCCACGGTCGTATTTGTGATTGTCCCTTCACCCTTCATCATCCTATCACCTTATCCATAACTCAAGGCGAAACAACCTGGTCTTATCAGAGACACAGCCGTAAAAAACTGATCCCGATAACTATACATGTTCATCCGGGGCTTGGGAAGACAACATGTAGCATGATCATAAATGGCCTTTAGGTTTATGATGATGATAATAATAAGTAACTTGCCGCAGCAAAAAAGCTGCTGAACAAAACCACACAAGGCTTTTCCAAACTGTAGAATTCACACTGCTCAAAAACTACAAATAAAATACTCTCCTCTAACAACGCAATTAATTAAATATTTTAATATTTTGCAAGTTTTGTAAATGTGCATAGTACAGCATCTATAGAAGTACAGTACAATTGTTCTTTACATATAAAGCATGTAAAAGTCTTGCTGATCCATAACGCAGCACGTGAACAGCAAATATTTAATGGCGGGCTTCCTTAAAGTCTTGCGTCGCGGTAAGCAGAAACGCAATGAGTCTGAAAATTCAGTAGACACGTGCAGTATGACTGGCGGAATTACATGATCAAATATTTGCAGCTTTTTGTCAAAATCTAAACTGTTTCATAGTTTTTGGATTTTCCCCCGAGTTTCTGGGTAGATACATTTCGCACAGAGACTACATACTTTTCTTTAAAATATTGCAAGAATTGGAAATTAGCAGTAATAATAGTAGTAATAATATTAATAATAACAACACTTAATACTGAAGCAACAATAACTTACAATGAAATACTACTGAATGTATTAAAAAAGTAATTCAGCCCTCACGATAGGAACAAAAAAGGATGTGTTGTACAAGGTTCGATTTATCATTGAGAAAACAATAGAAAAGCCTGATATTTTGCTCCTCAAAGGAAACTTCTCGTTATAAGACAACCGACCTTTAATTGACATTTAAGTTCTTCTGGCACATAATATCAGGAGGATTGAATTAGAGAAAATCAGGAAATATGGGAAGCTTGCAATTGCAAGAGAATGGGAGCTTGACGGAAAACCATATTTGTGTCCGGAAGATTTCTTCGGATGTGTTAACGAACGTGTAAACCCAATTTGCTGATAGTTACCATCATCTTCGTTGCATCTCAACGTAGGTCGTGTGAACTGTCTGGCTCAGGTTTACAACGCACACAAATCACATTTCTGGTCAATTCGCCGTCAAACTGAACCCCGCACGTCCCCTACTTGCGCGCATCTCACTGGGCTCTATTTCGCCCGTGACCCGCGTCGCGCCGCACATCACCCGGTCGACCCACTCGCGCGTTTTCTGCCTCCCGGCGCCGCGCGTCACGGGCTCGTCCATCTCTCCGTCGGCCGATGCACCGCAACGCACAGTAAATCGCTCGCACCGTCCTCCTGCCCCCGCGCCACTCCATCTGGAGGCCCTCCCCACGCCCCCTCGCACGGACGCCAATCTGCGCGGCCAACCCGACAATCCTTGATTGATTCAATCATTCATTCATTCATTCAGCCCCCTCGCACCGACGCCAATCTGCGCGTCCAATCCGACAATCCTTGACTGATTGATTGATTGATTGATTGATTCAATCATTCATTCATTCAGCCCCCTCGCACGGACGCCAATCTGCGCGTCCAATCCAACAATCCTTGATTGATTGATTGATTGATTCAATCATTCATTCAGCCCCCTCGCACGGACGCCAATCTGCGCGGCCAACCCGACAATCCTTGATTGATTGATAGATTGATTGATTCAATCATTCATTCATTCAGCCCCCTCGCACGGACACCAATCTACGCGTCCAATCCGACAATCCTTGATTGATTGATTCAATCATTCATTCATTCAGCCCCCTCACACGGACGTCAATCTGCGCGTCCAATCCGACAATCCTTGATTGATTGATTGATTCAATCATTCATTCATTCAGCCCCCTCGCACGGACGCCAATCTGCGCGTCCAATCCGACAATCCTTGATTGATTGATTGATTCAATCATTCATTCATTCAGCCCCCTCGCACGGACGCCAATCTACGCGTCCAATCCGACAATCCTTGATTGATTCAATCATTCATTCATTCAGCCCCCTCGCACGGACGCCAATCTGCGCGTCCAATCCGACAATCCTTGATTGATTGATTGATTCAATCATTCATTCATTCAGCCCCCTCGCACGGACGCCAATCTGCGCGTCCAATTCGACAATCCTTGATTGATTGATTGATTCAATCATTCATTCATTCAGCCCCCTCGCACGGACGCCAATCTGCGCGTTCAATCCGACAATCCTTGATTGATTGATTGATTCAATCATTCATTCAGCCCCCTCGCACGGACGCCAATCTGCGCGTCCAATACGACAATCCTTGATTGATTGATTGATTCAATCATTCATTCAGCCCCCTCGCACGGACGCCAATCTGCGCGTCCAATTCGACAATCCTTGATTGATTGATTGATTCAATCATTAATTCATTCAGCCCCCTCGCACGGACGCCAATCTGCGCGTCCAATTCGACAATCCTTGATTGATTGATTGATTCAATCATTCATTCATTCAGCCCCCTCGCACGGACGCCAATCTGCGCGTCCAATTCGACAATCCTTGATTGATTGATTCAATCATTAATTCATTCAGCCCCCTCGCACGGACGCCAATCTGCGCGTCCAATTCGACAATCCTTGATTGATTGATTGATTCAATCATTAATTCATTCAGCCCCCTCGCACGGACGCCAATCTGCGCGTCCAATTCGACAATCCTTGATTGATTCAATCATTCATTCATTCAGCCCCCTCGCACGGACGCCAATCTGCGCGTCCAATTCGACAATCCTTGATTGATTGATTCAATCATTAATTCATTCAGCCCCCTCGTACGGACGCCAATCTGCGCGTCCAATTCGACAATCCTTGATTGATTGATTGATTCAATCATTCATTCATTCAGCCCCCTCGCACGGACGCCAATCTGCGCGTCCAATTCGACAATCCTTGATTGATTCAATCATTCATTCATTAATTGATTAGTGATTCTGGGCGCGTCAAGTACTCAAGTCATCGGTCCCGTAAGTGTAGGGCTTGATTTTATCGCGGAAGGTGGCGGTGACCTTCCCCAGCTACATAGCGAGATCTGGCGCAGACCCACACAGACTTCGGAGATTTTCCCCCAACCAGGTATCTCCCGTCGGCTCGAAACCGTCCCCTCGGGACAAGCTGTAAGCTCCTGACACCTGGTTCCCCAACACGTCTGGTGGTGTAGTGCATGTGGGTGTGTGTGTGTGTGTACGTAAGGGTGAAGGTAGGACAAGGAAGAAGATGACAAGATCACGCGCAGTCTGTGTCCCCTTTGTTAAAGTTGCTATCCACTTGGTGTCGAAACTCTTGCCACTGTCGGGACTCGAACCCTAGGACCTCCTGATCGGAGGCACTGCAGATAATGCTCTGTGCCGGTAATTCGTCACTCGTTCTTACGATTAATTCATCGTCTGGTCACTTCACAGTCACCGGCTAGACTCGCCACGAACGAATGTTCATTCACGAATTTCTGGCCATTTTCGTGATAGAATGCCCTTCTACTCAGTAGAGTTTTCGTGCATTTTGGACTTACAGAAACCGTGCAGTCCAGACTGCACGACTTCGGCATGAACATTTTTCAGCATATTCAATTTTCTTTTCATACAGAAAACGTACAGTTTGATCTAGCGTTCCTAGCAGCAGAATCGTTCATTAACGGTTTTGTTTACGGCCAAAATCGTCCATCCTTTCCCATTTTGTGGTTAGTTTAGGTTAGGTGCAATTCGTGAGATTTCGTGTATTAGCGTGCCTGATTCGAGTTCTCAGATTTTTTGGTGAGTATTTTACTGTCTCTTGCAAATGTGAGGTTATTGAATCTCACTTCAGCAGCCAAGACTTCATGACTACCCATGCATACTCATGAATGAAGGAATATACTTATACCATAGAGCGTAATGAGTTATTGACTTAATGAATAATTAACGAATTTGTAATTTAATTGAATTTTATTCACACAATTTTCATTCACATTTCATTTTCATTCGCCCAAAATCAATTAAATTAAAAGAAGGAAATAAAAGTAAATTAATTGTTTAAACAGTGTCAAACTCAATTGTAATATTTCGATGTATTTTCCATAGTATTGCTTATAAATTACCTAAAGCGAAGGAATGGTCGTTACATTTTATACGTGAACATACTTCTCTTGAGCTGAAAAACAATGAATCTCCCTCAAACAATTGCATTATGTAGACCGTTGAGCAAACAAGTTCATTTTGAATACCACATGGGTGTGTAAGGGCTCATAGAAAAAATCCAGACAAACAGAGGTACAACCAGAAGTGAAGGATTCCCTCACCGCACATCCGGTGTCGAGTTTACGGTAGATTGACAACGCGAGCCACAATATGACGATATTCGACGCAAAGTACCGCCTTAACTTCAGATTTCTACGAACCGCCCACCTGCACGAGGCATGGATTTTAATTAGTCCACTCTCACAAGGACTGCCTCTCTCGAGCGGCCTTTCTCCTCCGATCTCATCAGTGAGGCCGCCATCACACCGTCTGTTTGCTCGCCCCGCAGCAAACCCACTCAACCACGCCCCACGCCCATCTTCGCTTGCTCTCGCCCGAGCCCAATTTACGTTTATGCCAACACGGCAGCAACTTGCAGGAGAGAACATCATTAGGGCACTTTCTATCTCCAGATTTCAATGTGTCTTCGATTTCCGAAAGCAACGTGAAATAATAAATAGTTCTGTAACGGCATTTATTCCCACAAGAGAAAATAGGTAAGAAAATACGGTAACTCATGGATAAATGAACTGCAAGGTTCATTATTCATTATTTACGCAAGAAAACACTGAACACTCAAAAACTATACTGAATCCATGTTTTCTTCACAGCGAAGACAATCAAAAACCTTTTATTGTCTCTTCCATATTGTACATCACAACAGACACCTTGGATGACAATTCCATGTACCACACATAGCAGTACGTCTCCCTCTTATACGACGGCCAACGTACTGCTTCTTTTGATTTCTGAAGGCCTAGGGCCTCGACGATCCATTTCCGAAGACGTAGGCTGGCGATTCGGATTAGTTCAAGTTCTTGTATTCACTCTCGGAAAGTAGTGTGATCCAAATTTCATCCAAATACCCAGAGGTGGAATAAGACGAAGTTATGGACCTGACACATTAATGGTTTTTTTCAATGAAAATATTTAAATATTTTTATTTCCTCCTTCACCTTCCTAATCATGGTTTTAGCCGTTGAGTGTGTGTGCACACTAATCTGGAATGATAAATTAAATCGATGGAAAGTGGTTCATGAATGATTATGAAGCAATAGAAAGGTAAGAGAGAAAAGAAACGGTAGATCCCGGACAATACTGACGCGAATCTGCAATTACCACGACAAATTTCACGTGAATTGACCGGGATATGAACTCCGATACCCAAAGACGGAAAGCTAGCACACTGTCCGATCAGCTACTTTTCGGGTTTCTGTAATTTCCTCTCAGGACGTTCCTTTCTAACGCACCCCCGTACCATCTACCTTCTTATTCCAGATACAATTGAAATGCGACTGCTACGAATCTCGCCGCAAGACCACCCAACTGTCAGCCCCGTCGAGGAGCGCAATGAAGGCCCGTAAAGCGACCAGCTGCGGGCGAAAACGCACGCCGCGAACACACACACACACACACACACACGTGCGCGCGCGCCTGTTACAGCCCGTAAAGCAGCGGGGCAGCGGCGTTAGTACACGGGAGGGCGGAGGAGAGAGAACAGAGCGGTTTCTAGAGAGAACAACCGCACGTTTAGTACGCAAGCAAAACATCTATTATTTGCAAAACTATTAATTTGCAACTACAAATATAAAACAAGGCGAATGTCCTGCAAAATCCTACTGATCAAAACGACATAAACAAACCCAAAAAGTATAATTCACACTCCCAAAAACCACATATAAAATATCTTCATATAAAAATACAGTAAAATAAATATTTTAACAAAACCAGTTCAAAAATACTTTGCTAAATTAGTATAGTATGTATGCAACAGTTCTTTACAAAGCAAGAATGTAAAAAGAGTAGCTTCTCCGCAATTCAACACGCGAATAGCAAATAAGGAATGGCGGGCGACCTCTTCCTGGAAGACTTAGCTGAGCCACAAGCAGATACGCACGAGTGTGAGAATTCTGTCCGTATACGCATATTTGAGAATATGCGGAATAGTAGAATCAAATGCTTGCTTCTTTGCATTAAAAAATCGAAGCAGTTTTATATTTTTATCCGAGTTTCTGGGTATTTAACAGAACTATAGATACCTTTCACGTGGCCGGAAAATGCATAAGTTTCTTTCGTTTTCTGCCGGCATTGGAAATTAGTAAATAAGTATTTATGTACCCCTAACAGCGGTAGAGAAAAGTACTTTCCCATGTGGTATTTTTACGCGTTATCACTCTGTGGAAAGAATTTCCACTGTTACTTTCACTTTTCAATAATACAAATTTTTATATGATTAAGCAAGACAAATCGTATTTTTAAACTGCATTTTATTTAAAAAAATACATTAAGCAAGACTAGAAGCAAACTACGTCAACACGAGAGATGTACTTCACTCGATTTGGTCCCTGATACGGATAAAGGTTACCTATTGGAGATAAATAATTTCTTTACATAAACACAAACATTTGAAGACTATTTCCTCCTGGACGGTTAAACAAATTTCAGTGAGTGTTGAGACGTCAGTGAAAGCATTACATCCATCCAACCCTTAATAAACCCACGTTAAGACCAATGGCAATTGTTGAGAGTAGTTGACCATGACCCAACTCTTGTCTTATCACCTGGATCGTCGGTTAACAACATGACGTAAAAATTCATTTTCATTTGGTATCACCCACAAAAGAACTCCTTTCTAAAATAATTTCCAACAAAAACCTACAAAAACGTGAAATGGAATTCTATTGAAACACTTGATTACAAGAAAGAAAATAATTTCAGGTATTTTACTCACGAAAATCTGAATCCGACCCTTTGATCGGTTGGTTAGATTTTTATTTTGCTGCAAATCACAACCACGATTTGACAATGTCCCTATATAAATAACGGGACGGTGGTCAGGTAAATGAAAAATATTTTAGTCTGCCGACGTTTTGAAATATATTACTCTTTTATTATAGTATACTACTGCCTCTATTAATCCCTCATATATTCCAAAACGTCAGCTAACAAAAATATATTTCATTTTCCTGCCCAACATCCCATTACCTACACAGGGGTTTAGATTTTTATTCAATTGGCTGATCTTAGCAAGCGGTCGGGTGGCGCTGGCCGTCTTAAAATAAATAACCATCTCCCCTGCGCGCATTCGGACTCAGCTCGGGCCGGGCTACGGTAGCAACGCCTCGCGCTCACGTTGAGCGAAATTAACAGGCTTATTCGCGCGGATGGCTCGCCACACAAACACGGAAATAATGAATTAATAATTGAACGCCATGCAAAACGCTTTATTCGGCGTATCGTTTTAACCCGTTAAAAAAAAGCAGCAATGTAATAATTGTAGTCGCGGGCGGCAATAGCCCCGAGCTGCCGCGTCGTGGGAAGCTCCGGTTTGCGCGCGCCTAATTCGTCGGCTAATAGGTTCCAGGAGGAATAAAAACTTCTTATCCCAAGTTGGCACATAAAGTTTCTTGCGGTGCTCGTCTGCGCGATAACGGATAATTGCGAAACTACGAAGACGAGAACAAGGTCGTGATTGCGCGAAACAAAAAACGACATTGAATAGCATTGCCTAGGGAGGCCTGCACTTTACAGGATGAGCTTTTTCACTAGATGACATTTGTGAAGCATCACATCAAAATGTCCTCGACCCAAAATGACAAGGTTCTATGCGTCATTTTTAGTGATAATGTTTTGAAATGGTCTCTGTATTGTCAGATACTCAATACGGTAAAACTGTTTTCAATACAGACGCGAAGAAAACATTCTATGAATACAATCACGTAGTATTTTGTATATTACTATTAGCACCTCCAAATTTTCAAAACATTCTCTTAAAACATTCCTCCAAATCTGATAGAACCTTGTCATTCTAAGTCGTGATGAGTGAACCTCAAAGTTCATTTAAATTTAATGTCAAGTGAATTATTTTTTCCCTCATCGTACACTAAAGATATGCAGTCTAATAATATCGCATTCTTTGAAAAATTGAGAATAAAACAACTTTAAACCGGATTATATTTTGTCGTTTTATCTTTTACTCCCCGTTGCCCTCTTATTTGATGGGTCTCTTCACTCACCATTCCTCATTTCTCAGATTTTCTCTTAAAATATCCACGCGACTCAAAAAGATGTGACACGCGAGATATCAATTGTTTTTTGAACGGTCCAAGGAATATCTCACTTTGTAAATTCGCAACAAAATACAGTACGTCAATGCGTACGGTTTTTTGCTTCGCAATAGTAAATGCAGGTTAACTCCTCACCAAAAAACACATACAATGTATTTTATTATATTACCAATTATTACCATAATTATTATCAGCATTGCGACGATGAATAAGTAAGTTTTAATATTTCGTAGTTTAATATGTTGAAATTTACCTTCTGATGTCATTCTAGAGAGTAGTTATACATCTCATTTCAGAAAAAAAATAGTTCAATGTTGATATATTCTATTATACTACTTACTGAATTACATGTATTAGGTAAGATACTATTTGTCTTTCTTACAACATTGTAATTCTCTAGCTTTATGTGAGATTTGCTTCATTTGATGAATGATTAAACTTCCAGAAATTCGGTAGAGACGGCGAGTTATGAACATGTATGCAAAGCATTAGTCAGTCCAGCACATGCTCCCTGAAGCCAACTGTGCCACGCGTCACCGCACATTTACTGGACGAGACCCTGTGCTTGTTACATTCTGCTTGTTTCAACATGATGAAAGGCTCGGCTTTTAATTTTCATTATGCCCAATGTGTTGAAACATTAGGGTGTTTATGGAATCATCTCAGAATTAAAGAATAACTACACGAGACAGGTGACAGACTCGGCGTTAACAAATGTGACCGAGGGAACAAACACGACTTAGCAAGATTAACGAAAATGTAATGTTGTATCCAATTTTTGAAAATGTGATAATATTACATTTTGTGTTTGAGACAGAATAATTAATGAATGTACCATACTTCATTAACATGAAATTTTAACTTTCTTCCAAAATATTTCTAACGATTAATCCAGTTAATCTCATAATAATATACAAGAGCATGTTCAACTGAACTACAAATAAGATATTGGAACAGGAATATTGTAACCTTCTCTTTCAGAGCAAAGATCATAATAGAAATTAGAAAACGAAATTACTTTTCAAAATATTATTTAAGTCTCTGAACTTCCTTATCAGTATTAGTCATTAAAACTTTTAGAGTTTTCTTCCGTACGTACTTACTGAAAAGTGTACATTTTGTTTTAACTTCTCTCAATTTGTTTTGCTAACGACGAACGTTCTGTTATTAATAATCATAATGGTCGCCGATCTGACGACCGAAACCGCTAAGGCAGTAGTGCAGTAGCGGCCTCGGACCAAAGGAATGCGGGTTCGAATCCCGCATCGGGCACGGTTGTGTTGTGTGCGTCTATTTCATCACTCAGTATCATTACAATTTCAACCCATCCTCCAGGGCTAATTACCCTGGGGGTTAAAAATGAAATCAGCGTCAAAACACTGATCCCCCAATAGAAAAAAAAAACGTGCCAAGATAAAACGATAGCCAAGACTGAGCCCCGATGGGATGCACACATCGGGTGGCCCCATGATGGCCGATTCGCGAAACAAAAAAACAAAAACAAAAAACAAAAAAAAATCATAATGGTCTTTTAATCTTTAATGAATTATTCATCTTGTTTTAGCAATGATTCGTATTTTTGCTGCTTTTAAAAAACGACCTCATTCGCCTGGGGACAATAAAAAATATACACCAGAAATGGAGCTAGGTGTAAAATAATTGGTACGAAAATTTGTGATTGTGGTAATACTACTGATGACTGCATTGTAAGTGGCAAATATTAAAAAAAAATACCATTTCATTGAAATCTCAAATTGATAATCGCGCATGCGATAGATACACCCACCTCGACCATGAGATGCAATAAAATAGTGTCGCGAAACACTGAAGTTTTAAATTGCACCCTAATATTCTTGGGCAACAAAAAACCGACATATCCAATTAATTTAATTTCATCATACCCTCGTATAATCTTGTAAATTATCATCGTACACCATTAAATATGTATCGCTCATTGGCAGTAAGAATGGCATAATTACTTGAAGGAGTTGTTCCTCATAAATCGATTACCCGTCTTTTCTTTACGAATTTTGTTATGAAAATGTACCGTGAGAAACAATAGACCGGGATTGTGAGTAAATTTTTCACTTTAATGTGTCTCCAGATATGCAAGACTGTATTATCTAGAAAGTAATATATGTACGTAATGTTTATTTATGACATTATTGTCACATTAACGTACTGAAGTAAAACGCATATTTGGCGGCTTTAGGCCACCTTCAATGGAAACGTGCCAGATAGAAAGACCCGTCTATTTCAGTTCTAAAAAGCTTATCGCTTCAATAAACGCATACGATGAGAGACACATTTAAGAAAGATGCTTTCGTAATATGACACTCTTTCGCCAATTGAGCGGCAAGTCAGCTGCGACTCCTGTAAGGGTGCACTTGAAACAGAACACAAAGAGGAATGAGGGGGTGGAGGAGGGGTGCCGCGCGCGTGGCGCCAGGCGGAGGAGCGGAGCGCTGGCGCCGCGCGCTTTACGTAAGCCCCAGGAAGCGCCGGGTGGGGGTGGGGTGGGGGTGGGGGGGGGGCGCCCGCGGCGAGGCCTACTTGATGTAGTCCGTCCGGCACAGGATCATGTTGGCCTTGGTGAAGCAGGAGCCGCCGATGTCCGCGAGCATGGCGCCGCAGCAGGAGCACTTGAGGCAGCCGTTGTGCCAGTAGCGGTCGAGCGCGTGCAGCAGGAACCGCTCCACGATCTTGCCTCCGCAGCCCGCGCACACCTTCACCGACGAGGCCGGGCACGCGTTGTTGTTGTTGTTATTGTTGTTGTTGTTATTGTTGTTGTTGTTGTTGGCGGCGGCGAAGGGCCCGCCCGGGTGGTTGGGGTGGCCCTGTGCGCCCGGGTGGTCGAGCGGGTGCGGGGGCGCGGGCGCGCCCGGGTGGTGGTGGTGGTGATGGTGGTGGTGGTGCATGACGGGCGCCCCCGCGCCGGGCCCGCCCATGCCCACGTGCCCGTTGGCGAGGGGCCCGCCGGGCGCGCCGGGCGGGGGGCCGCCGCCGGGCCCGCCGGGGCCCGCGCCCGGGGGCCCGTGCGGGTGCGGCGGCGCGTGCGGGCCGCCCATGCCGCCCGGCGCGCCGCCCCCGGGCCCGCCGCCGCCCGCGCCGGGACCCGCCCCCGCCGCCGCGTGCTGGTAGTTGTCCGGCGGCGGCGAGTGCGGCGACGTCAGTTCGGTGTACGGGTGGTAGTGCGGGTTCATGGCGCTCACCGCGCTGGCGGCCAGCTTGCCGGCGGGGCGGTCGCCCGTCTGAAACAGAACGCGCCGCCGTCACACTCACGCACGCCGCCCCCTCCGCTCCGCTCCACTCCACTCCACTCTACTAGGGGGCGACGCCTGTGCTCCGTCTCCAACCAGATCACACAAAAACATGTCATTGCTCTTTGACTGCGTCGGCTTCCGCGGCCGTTTGTTGTGTCTAGGCTATCCGGAACGAACTGCGTATGGTGGCGTCGTGGTGGCTAACTTTCGGCCATCATTCTGTGGCCTTCTTCAGAGCGTACTGAGGAAGGCCACAAGGTGTCCGCCGAAACCTCAGCCCCAACGAACGAGACGCCGCTCGTCCCGAATAGCCTAGATAATGCATCTCATTGCTCTTTGTAATGGTCGTTTCAGTTAGATGACGTGAACGTTATGAGGTGTACTCTAGTAATAAATTTTACATTAGTTTTATAGAAAATATTTTGCCGAAATTAGGGTGTATGTTCATAGACCACGACATGGTATGTATGACTTCCTGATTTAATACTGGATTGTAGCCATAACGTGGACGGAGCTCAGCGTTACCCTCTAGTATTGTATGATGTTCGAAGAGAATGGATAAGAGACATAACCACACAACATACTTCTAAAACGCACAAGCACAAAATATAAATGTTTCTATCTTTAGGTACATATAACTAAATACATTTCTAAGTTAATTGATGCACCATTAATAAAATAAGATTCATTTTCCAGGTGGGAAATATAGCGATTCCCTACAAGCACCTCATAATTGGAACTTTTTTGCTAACAATAAGAGAGGATACCACGATCTCGAAACTATTGTTAAAATATAATAATATTATTAATAACTTATTGATATTAATAATACTATATCACACATAATATACAATACTATACACGGTATCTCATAATAAATTTTGCAAACTTTTAGAGCTTCCCGAAGTCGAAAATGATCACCTTTTGCCCGTGAACATATATTGGAAATAGCTTTTAAAACAGTTTATATGCATTTGTACAAGTGGAAATGCCCCTGAATTTCAGGATCTCAATTTGCACAGATGCTCGGCAGGTCATGTTCTGGTGTAGTGAACCCATGGGCTCAATCGATGAGTGTAAGTGCATCCCCGCAAGTATTACGCGAGAAACTTGGGATGGGAATTTCATGTAGCTGCCGAACACCTGTGCATACTGGGTTGCCTAACTTCCAGGACCAAATGCCACTTTATAAATGCATTTATTTCGTTATATGTAATTTCACACTACATATTTACTGGCAAAAAGTGATCGACTTCTCTACATGCGCTAGAAGTTGGTAACATTTATTTCGAGACATCTGAATGTTTCACATACCGTGATAAGCGCGACCAAACTGATTCTATTTTCCCCGAAATTAGAAAACAAGATAATTAACTATTTTTTCTTTGTCGTTAATTAATTTAAGAAATTCATCTTTCAAGACTCAGAAACATTGATTCACTGTTTTAAGTGTCAAAATATCCCATGATCGATCTTCTATAACTTATTTTATTTCCATTTATTTTATTGCAAATTTCTGAACACATAACTAATTTAATCTAAAATCTTACTTTTTTCTGCAAATCATTTTGAACCTTAAGAATTTTTACAAAATTATATTATCAATGCAATGGTCAACAGAACAACATAACATGCAGATGAAATAACATCAAATACAAACTTTGATGAGAGAGATCTAGTTTGAGTTTAGTAGAACTACTTCTTTCCCAGATGAGAAATAAAGTAATGCAATAAGTAATTGCGATACTAACTCGTCAAGACCCTCGCCAACTAGTCACAATATCAACACAACACAACACAACATGACACAACATAAATGAATAGGAGGTTCAATAAAGGAAACGCTTGGTATTGCTCATTAACGATACGAAAACCATATAACTCCGTTTTTCATTCAGATTGAAGAGACATGCTCTGAACTGAATTTATCAATCACATTTTATTACACCCGTAATCTAGAGGTACAATGTATCGACGTTTAATAATTATTATTGCAATAAAGAACCTAAAAAATATAAATCAATGATACTGACATGAATGTTGTCGTTTCTATAGCGAACATTTGTTGCAACCAGAGCTTTGAAATGAATTTATTTATGTGCAATGGTTTTCATCCATTAAATTGCCATTAACTGCAGTATTTTATAATTTTCAAGAGTGTTGTAAGTCTTAAATATATACCTTTTCCGAATAATGTCTTTCGATTCTCCATATTTTCATCATAAAATTCAAAATATTTTAAACTAGCTTGAACAATATCTATCCTCTCTCTCCATATCTAGCTCATAAAAAACGTTTTTGTTCCCCATTACATTTCTCTAATTGAAATCAGACAAAATAGTGCACTGATCTACTGTGAATATGATATACTTGCAACAACGTCCAATACTTTGAATTACGATGAACAGTAAAAATGAATCTGAGAAGGAAAATAGTTTATCCACTAATTAACACTCTTTTGAGTGTGATGCATTCAATAATTTTGAACTTCCCTACTCTATTTTTATTCAGTTCGAAAACATTCAGAATGAATTCATACCACATTTCAGTTAGTAAATCAGTAGTTTTGTACTTAGAGGACAAAGAAATATTAATTTTGGACTTTTTACCAGACTTTCGAGAATATACAAACGATGACACGTATTTGTTTATATTAAAAATTGACATTATAAATTATTTATTCTCAAGTAGAAAGAACCGGCATGCAAGGATATCATGCATAAAGAACAGAAATAGTTTCAATACAACAAAGGGTTTGGGATATTATCGCTTTCGGTGCCAACGAGACATTTTAAGTGGTTTTCGGCGAACATTTTATTTGCTCCTTTATCTATTCAAATGAGAGACCCAATTTTAAAAATAATGCATATTTGTAAAAGTACTATATTTGTTTCCTTCGACCTTAATCCAACTTCTCAGCAATGTTGAATAAATGTATCTACGTCCTACGCTCTGCTTTAAAAAAGACTTTCGTCGCGATGTACAAAACATGAAAAGAATCCAGCCAGGTCGCAGCATCTTGAGAGCCCTGGCTAAAGCAGAACGTTGCACTCACGGCCGTTAACTTACAATATACCGCACAAATCTAATTCGCTACAGGGAATAATGGAAATCACGCAGAATTGACTATTTTGGTCAAATTTGGAGGAGAGTGATATTATCAACCTTTACATGCACTTTTCGAGAACTGCCCGTGTGTTTATATGACAAAGTGGACCACAGAGCGCAGATTAAAGCGTAGGTTTTAGGGTAGTAACAGCGTGGAATGCTAACCGGTCGGGCGGGCGGGGTCGAGTTATCCTCATTTTACTTGAATAAATTCAAAACGAGTAAAACAATGCGAATGGAGCATACAGCCAGCGAGTTTTCCCGGAGCTTCTCGCGAAGAACCTTCCGCATAACATCCCTTGAGCATTCGAATTGAATTATCGAGCTCCGGCGCCGGCCTAGTGCTGAGGGTGGTTCGAGCCGAGCGCGATCCCGCGGGGGCGGGGGCGGGGGCGGCCGGACCGGGGGGTGGGGGTGAGGGGGGCAAAGCCAGCTCGCGTCTTCGCAGGGCAGGCGAGCGCGCGCGCCGCCGATTACGGTGTGTCGGGGTCTAATTAGGTCGTGTCGGGCGCAAAACGCATCCGCGGCGCAGGGGGCGGGGCGGGGGCGGAGGGGCGGCAGCGGCCAATCCATCCACACCGCCGCCGCCGCCGCCGGGGGCAGAGGATCCTGGAAGGGGGCGTGGCGGGCGGGTGGGGGGTGGGGAGGGGCGGGGAGGAAGGGACCGATGGCGCGCGCGCAGCGAGCACAATTACCATGGAGGACTTGCGTCTGCCCCTCCTCTTCAGGGTCATCGCGGTGGTGGTCATGGCCCCTGCCGCCCGCGCCCGCCCCCGCGGTCCGCTCCCTCGCTACAACACACACGAAGCACAAGCGTCAGAGGACGGCGCCACCGCGACGCCACCACGCGCGCGCACGCACTCACACTCTCTCTCTCTCTCTCTCACACACACACACACACACGCACACGCACACTCAGCCGCCCCGCCCGCCCCCACGCGCCCCGCCGCCGCCACCGCGCCGCCGCCGCCGCGCCGGGCTGGGCTGGGCGGGGGCGGCGCGGGCCGGCGGGGGCGGGGCGGCCTCGCTCCCCTCGGCGGAGCAAGCGCGCCGGGGCGGCTTTTGTTACCAGGGTCCCGGCCGGGGATGAATGAAAAAGTACATACAATTTATGAAAGACAAGTAGCCTATTAGTACCCTCGGCGGCGACAGACGAAGGGGGCGGCCACCGCCACCGCCTTCGTCTCCTCCTCCACGAGGAAGATGCGGAGTCTGCGGCGCGGCTAAGTGCCGACACAACAGCGACACCTCCTGCTTTTTTCTCTCTCCCTCTCGCGCTCTCTCTGACTCCGCCCCTCTCCCTCGGCGTCTGGGGCGCTCGCGTGGCGGTGGCGTGAGCCGCAACAGATGCCGCGCGCGCCGCCAGAGGAATCCACGTATCTCGGCCGGCGGGGGGGGGGGGCGGCGTAATGGAAAGATGACAGACGCGGAAGCGGCTTCGCGGCGGAAGAAGAGGGGGGGGGGTTGGCGGTCGGAGATGAGACGTAGTGCTGGAGCACGGGACAGCGCAGTCACACGGTTTGGTGAGAAATCCAGTGTTAGAGAATCGCAAACAGGGCCATGGATTATGAAAATGAAGGGTAGCTCATATAGAATTTCACAGATTTATTTCGTTGTTCTAATGGTTTTTTACAATCGAGCTAGTTGGGCAGAATGACTTACTATCTGAGTTGCCTCTATTTACCGCCGTTTATAGCACATGTGGGATCAACCTAAATTCTCACACGCGGAGCTTAAACAAATTCTTTACTTTGCCATGATGTGTAATAAAAGCAAGTGTTTACCAGAATGGAAAAACTCATTCATAGGAGGTATTAATTTATTATACTGACGATTTAGTGATGCGATATGTTCACAACGTGTGAGTGATATGGAAAAACCATTTCTAAATGTGAAAATGCATATCTAATTAGCACTATAAAAAAACAGGGCCATTCACTTCTTGGAAAGACGGATAAAACATAAATCTGAAAGAAATGAAAAATTATTTTGTACATGACACGAACTCTTTAAACACAACATAACACTGGTTTCCTCATCTTATGAAATTGCCAAACATAGCGAACGCGTGTGCGCACGCAGTTATTAGACATCTAGCAACATAAAAGCGATCCCATCAGAAAACAACCCCCACCAGTTCGCAAGTCGTTTCCCAGTGCGCCGTCGACCTCATTTATTTCGCTCGCGCGCGAATTCCGTGCAACATCTGTCGAAATTTTACAGCGCCGCGTCACCTCGTTGCCAGGCCGCGGAGCGCGCGCGCGTCCGCCTTAACGGATTGAAGATTGACGATGAGCGGCGGGGCCATGGGCGCGGGGCGGGGCGGGGGAGGGGAAGGGAGGGGAGGGGAGGGGGTGATGTTGATCGGCGGGTGCAGACGCGTCACCGCCACGCGGGCGGGGGCGGGGGCGGGGAAGAGGCAGGGGACGTGTGCTGTAATGGATCCGCGCGGGGCCGGGGGTGGGTGGAGGCGGGGGTTCGGTGCCCGTGTAACGAAGTCAGGGGCCCGCAGTCGTGACGCTGATTCCGACAGACGCGGGCGGCGGCGGGGGCGGACGGGCACTTGGCCGCCGCAACTATCCATCAGCCGCAGAATATTAATAACAAAAGAGAGGGCGTAGCGCGCTCTAATTTGACAGTTTGATTGTAATTGCTTTTATCCTTCCTGTTTTTTGTCAGCAAAACCACGCGGCCTCGGCGGCGGCCGCTCCGGCCAGCGGTATTGAAAAGCAATTTGTAAATTGAATACACGGCGGGCGGAGGGGGGAGCGGGGAGCGGGGCGCGGGGCGCAGGGGGCTGCAGGGTAAGTCGGGTATTGTGTAGCGGATAGCGGAGCGGAGATAGCGGGGCGGGTGCGCGGGCAACGGGCACCCATAACCATATTACTGCATCTGCTCACGTGATATTGTACAGTGGTGGGCTTGATTGACAGTTCTATATAGCAAATTGTCAGCACACGTCATTGTCATGTTAGACTGATGTGCCCGGGAGGAGGAGACGGAGGAGTTGGGGGAGACGGAGGGAGGGGGGAAGGGAGAGAGGGTGCACGGAACCAGAGGGTGAGTGAGAGGTACAGGCAAGAGAGAGAGAGAGACGGGGGAGAGAGAGAGCGAGTGAGAAAGGGAGGGAGAGACAGCTCTCCGTACAATAGGAGAGAGGGGAGAAACACAATCGTCGCGCCCCTTCGGTTGCGTTCCCTCCCCCCTCCCCAACCTTTCCCCCCTCCCTCGTGCTGCCTGCCGCCTTTCAGGGCATTAGGAATATGAAGACCCGCTAGCGGACGGCAGCGCTGCGCAGCGGCCGTCGCTAGAACTAGCGCCCGCGCCGCAACCCCGAGCTGCGCTCCGGCCCCGGCGCCAGTATTTACGTGCACGTAAGCCGATTTAGAAACACAAAGCACACATTTACACGACTCCCCCGCCCCGGCGTCGCGCGACGGAGACGGGGGCGGGGGCGGGGCCGGGGGCGACGGAACGCGGGTGGGGGCGGTGCTGCAGGGTGGGGGCGGAGCGAGCAAAGGGGTAGGCACCCTTAACCTTTTCCGAGGCGCATTTCATCATACTTCTCACAGCGGCGATCAGCGGTTCCGAAGAGTTAGAGTGATCATGTGACCGAAACGCTCAACCCCTGTTTTCCAGCACGTGATAACTGATCCCGAACGAGGCCGTCTGTAATCGAGAGCGAATATTTGATTTCTCTTGTTACTTTCGTGGAGTATAAATGCTTCCGTTGTATTGATTTTCAGTTACTATGTTCACTTCATGTTTTGGAAGGCTCAGAGCTTTCTCAGTCATCTTTTAGTGAACGTACGTACTATTATATACAATTTGTTTATTTGGCGTCAACGTTTTGTATGAATATATACACGTACGGGTCTGCAAACATATGTTACTATCTTTTGGATATTGACAATTAAGAACACGAGGTATAAAATGCTATGCGACCAATCATGCGTTTTCAAGCGTGGATGGCTTCGTTATGACAAACGTTCTTTCATTTTCCTAATAATAAAGGAAAAATATAAGAGCCAGATATGCAAAAACTTTATAGCTGATGAGACACTCTTGTAATGACTGATGATCTTTACAGCACGTAAAAAAAATAGCAAATTAGTATTTATACGACATGCACAATAGTTACTATAATAACGAAATACATATAAAATTATATTATTTTCCCTTTAGAATAAGAACACATGAACACCATAACGTGTAAAATGTCGCGATTTTGGATCCAACAATAATTGAGTATTCGATAAAATAATGTTTGCCGTTTTATTCTGCTCGAAACAATTTGCAACCGTTTGGTGGCGAACAAATTCTTCTGCCTCCTAACAAAATTTCAAAACAAATTGAATAATTTCAATAATACTTTTTATGTCACAATTCCAGTAACAATATAAATAAGAATTTCCAATAATCGATGATCACTAACCTTAATTCCTCAATATATTGAATGTATTCCCTTTCGCTTCCTACAACATCGTGTTCGGCTCCTCGAACCTTGAAAAAACAAAATATTTTACCCCTCGAATTGCTCTACTTTCCACATTTGAATCGATTTTCACTGTCCGAAGCATTGCGTAGCTGTGACAAAGATCCAACTCGAGTACTAAAACGTAAAGAGGAGACACAGAAGGACCCGACAGGCATTTTCGCTCTCTCCGCCCACTGCAATTGCTTCACACAGGTACGGCCCCCCGCGCCGGCGGCTGGTCGACGTCTACAGCCAGACACCGCCACCGCAATCAATATTTAATTCCGCGCTCTACAAAACCTCTCTCGCAGCGGCGCGGCGTCTCCCGATCGGCGCATCTCAATTACGTCATATTTTCGACGTGACGGCTCTTCTGAGAGGGTAATGGGGTTGGAAACTGCCCTCGCGGCTTCAAAGCGTGTTAAAGCGTCAGCCACGGCGCCGGCCGAGCCACGGCGTAAACACAGAGGAGGGTCGTTTCTGGGAAGCTCGGATTTTCATCCGGCGTCGTAACCTCGGGCAATTGTCCCCCCCCCCCCCCCCCACCGCGGCCCTCCGCTCATTTACTGCCGATATTAGACGACGCGATCAGTCCGGGAGGGTACACCTCTCTGGCGGGGCAAACTGATTAAAAAGGCGGGTTCGTTCTTGAAAAAACTAACGATGATGTTTTTACCTACTTTTTTTATACGTTCAGTACTTTACTTTCAATAGTTATTAATTTCGGACGTGCCACTTGAAATTCAAATTCTCAGATTTCATGTTGATGACCAACGGAAACTTTATTCCTAACTTCCAAGTGGCAGATGTGATAAAGATGGCTTCGGTAACGAAAGTTTCTCAGAAAAATAATAACATTGTTAATACGAATCAATATCAGATATTTTATACGACGCCAACACCACCTTAACAATAGAGCAACGTATTTTTAAAATCAAAAGACCCGTGAGAGACTCTGGAAGGTTTGCCCAGCTCAGCCCGAGTCGTATTTTAAGAACCCAGTTTAGATCCTGGGACGAAATTGCGCATGTGATTCGTGTTAACCCGACAGGCTGTATACACAAACGTGTATAGACACCGTCTGTGCCACTGTTCGCCGAGTTGGAACTTCAGTGCCGGGCACCTGCGCACCGTCCCCGCCGACAGCGCAACCTACGAAATACACAGCCCGCTCGCCCCGCCCGCGGATTCTTTCCGGCCAGCGGTGGCTGTCTGAGACGCGGCGGGGTCGAACACGCGGCCCCGGGACACCCGTTAAAGCGGAGCTGCCGCGACGACGTTGGGCGGGCGGGTAGGAGGGGCGGCCGGCTGCTGCAAATGCGGGAAGAATTGGCAGCGCAAACACGCAAACGCGATTTGGTTAACGCGAATTGAATGAGCGGTAGCGGCGGCGGGGGCAGGGGCAGGGGTGTTTGTGGGGAGGGGAGGTTGGGGGAAGGAGGGATGGGGTGGGCGCGGGCGGCGAGCGATCGCCGGCGTCCCGGTGTCCGGGCGATCCCGCCGCCCCGCCCGCGAGCGCGAGTGAACGCGGGCGGGCGTGAGCATAGGCGCGGGGGCGGGCGCGGGGCCGGGGGCGGGGGCGCGCGCGACGCTTAATAATGCATGCAGGGCGGCTAATTCCCGCCTGGAGGGCGCCCGGGATTCGATTCCGGAGCCGCCTCAACCCAATTCCGGAGCCGGCGCCCCGCGTCGCCCGGAATTTGAATGCTGGCTCCGGGCGACCGCCCGCGGAGACGCTCGACACGGCTCGGCCCGGCTCGGCCCGGCTCGGCTCGGCTCGGCCCGGCTCGGACCGGCGGGGGCGGACCGGCGCGGCCCGCTTCGACTCGCTCGGCGCTGCGTCGTGTCGCGTAGCGTCGATGCCGCTCGCTTGGCCTCCGCCTCATCCCTCCCCAGGACAATGAACAAGCCAACACGGAGGCAGACGGTAAGACAATGTAGACTCGTGCATACCTCACGTGGGTACCACAGAAATGGCATTTGGTTCCTCCTAAACGAAGTTTTCGGGTTTGTTGGTTACAATTCGTTGTAAAATTAAAATAAAAAAAGGTTACAATGCTTTTCTTCTCTCGCAAATAGCGTTGGTAATTCAGATTCATCACTAGTTATCTTCTTTTAATGAACGGATTAACAGTATTGCAGTCCTTTGTGATGACCCAAGTTCAATCTGTTTCATTTGGAGCCACAACGAAATAAAGTGTTCTACCATCGACAGCCCATGACGGTGAATTTATAATTTTACTCTAGGCAAACACGATTGATTTTCTGAAAATCTGAGCTTTTTTGTTTAATTGTCATTCACCTTAGGGAGATCTTGTTTTCACTCTCCCGGGGGGAAAAATCTCTGACAGACACTAACTAGATTCATCTGAGCCCTTTCCAGAGAAAGCGAAAGAAGAGGAACGCACGTAAGGTAAAAATTAGCAAAAAACGAGAAAAAGGGGGCACTGGCCTCCGACGACCGTTGCGCACTCATATATCACTAAAGGAAGAAAAACAAGGCGGAGGGAGGGGGTGGCAAAGTAAGAGAGTATGGGGAAGGGGTAGCGAAGGGGACGGACCGCCAGAAATTACCAGCGCCAGGGAATAATTGTCCCAGGGGGCGGAGCGACTTTGGTTTGCAGATCTGCGGCGACACCCTTCCCGACTAGCCGCCTCCCCTGCCATCACCTCTGTTCCCGCTCCCGCAATCCCTCACCACTCCCGTCCCACCCACACCGCCTTTCGACTCACCCCGACCCCGCTGCCTCGCCAGCCCTCCACCCGCGTTCCCACAGTCCCGTCACCCTTCCCGTCGCCACCGTTCCCACAGCCACCACTGCCTTCACCCTTTCCGCCCCTTTCCCCGCCCAGGCCCAGCCCCAGCCCGTACCCTCGCCAGCACCCCCGCGAACTCCACTGCTGCCCTCGCAGCCGCCCCCTCCACATCTCACCACCCCTCATCGCCTCCACCACCTTCGGCCCCGCCTGTCCTTTTCGTTCCATTCCCCGCCCCAGCCCCAGCCAGACCCTCGTCCATCTCCTCACAAACCCCGCTGGCACCCTCACAGTCGCTCCCACAGCCGCTCCCACACTCTCCCTTATCTCCCCGCCTCCATTCTCGCCATTGCCTGCACCGCCCTCGGCCCTGCCTCAGACCCCAGCCCCTCCCCTGGTCCGCATCCCCACAACCCCCGCTGCCACCCACGCCGTCACTCCCGTGCTCCCCCTCCACCGCCCATTTTGCCTCGCAACCCCTCCACTGCCTCCCCCTACAGCCTTCGCCACCCCCGGCCCTACACGCTCCACCTCCACCCCCAGCTCCGCCCGCGCAACTGGCGCTTCTCCTGCTTTATTTTTGCGCGGAAACTCGTCCGCCGCCGGCCCAACTTCCGGCGCTTGAATAATCATCCGATGCCTCGCCGGTCGCTAAATAGTTCCAACACGGCGGGGGAGGACAGCGACGGCTGCGTAAAAAAGCCGGCCAAGTTTTCGAAACGTGAAATAACCACATTCAGGATCTTTTGCGTTTCGTCCCCAGGATCGCTTTTGTCGCGTTCAGTAGTGCTGTTTCTTTGCACAACGCACAGGCGTGTTGTACTTGGAATCTGCTGCACCTACTGCGAGAAATTTCTGACCGACTTTGTATGTCGTTCTCTTCCAAACATTTTCTACTGGTTCAGGATTGCTTATTTATATGTTGTTTGGGATTCTGGAATGAAGAGTAAATTTAAAATTTAAGAGATATGAGATGAAAATTACTACCTTCTTTTACATTCATTGCGACAGTTAATGGAAATTTACGACTCAACCCAATAGTCAATGAAATAAAATTACAAAAGTACATCTAAGTGTTGAAAAAATTTAAAGCTCTTCCAAATCTGATTAAGGTTCTTTATTTCCTGCGACCCAAACGAAGCGTATTATTCATTCAATCGCTTTTGAGTGCCTGTCTTCACGATATCAATCCGGCATCAACGGATATTACCAAATAAGACCGGATTCATAAATCGTATCAAAGTGCTAACCGGTGTCAAAGCAAATTCCCCATCAAGATGACGAGCGATAAGCATCAGGTTGAACAGCAAGCGCTCTTTTTCATCTCCCCCAGCGCGCGGGGAAAAATATATTGGAAAATTGCTAACAAGAGTCCGGATCGGCTGGAGGTGTAAGATAACACGTCCCCTCAACGAGGCCGAGTTATTACGCCGGTTTCGCTGTTATTGTATTACGCTTTCGGGCGCAGGGCAGGACGCTGCAGACAGGAGCCACGGGCGCGCGCCGCGGATTCGGTTATTTACAGCAGACCTCGGCCCCGCGCCCCGGGGGCGGCGTATTCAATCATCCTGCTGGCGAAGGGGGCGGGGCGGGGGGCGGGGAGCGGGGGCGGGCGACGAACACGCTCTTATGCCCCCTGCGCGCGTCGCGGCGCCGCGCAGTGACGGACACACGCGCGCGGGTTTTCAGCGCCCTGGGCGGTGGAGGCGGGGGCGGCGGGGGCGGCGGCGAGCGACCAGAGCGGGCCGGCGCCCGATGAATCGATGGCGCAAGGTACCAATCAGAGCAGAGTGCTGTGCGGGCAAATGGGCCACTTACGCGCGGTACCGCCTCGCTCCCCGCTCCCCCCCCCCCCCCTCAACCCCTCCTCCGCCGCCCCCGCGCGCAAATTGTGCGCTCCCCACGGCCGCCGCCGCCGCCGCCGCCGCCGCCGCCCGCCGGCGCCAAGGACCGGGCTCGCCCGCCGTCGCATATTAAAACCGCGCACTCCGAACTGCCTCCGCGGCCGGGGAAGCCATATTTATTGAATGGGGCTCGATTTGTTTGTCGTTTAGGTTTCATTTACTCCGCAAATGTTGCTGGCTGCGCCGCCGAAGCCGGTCTCCGGCTGCGGCGGCGGCGGCTGCAATCTCATTTGATTGAACGCGCCGCCGCAAAATAAAAATGAAAAAGGGGCGGCGGGGTCGGCGGCGGCGGCGGTCGCCGTCGGCCGGGCGGGGGCGGGGGCAGATTCGGGGGCGAGGGCGAGGGCGCGGCCTCCCGGGCCGGCCGGCCCGTCGCAGCTGCCTCCAACCCCCGACCGCATTCTCAAAGCGTCGCTGGCAGCGCCATAAGCCACGCGACCCTCCGACCGTCTTTATGAATTCTTCGAGAACTAGTCTCTACAACATTTTGATTCCCTGTTTTTGTATGATGCTGCCAAATACATTCAAGTCCGATTCGAGGAATGCAGTTTCCAGGCCAGTTCTGATGTAGAACAATATGATTACCACGGATTGTATCATGCTGAATACAAGCGTATATCTTCAGAAAAAACATTTCAACTGGTTGAAACATTAAGTAAGATTGATTGAATTTAAAATCCTACTTTTAGAAAACCATCCATGAGAAAAAGAATATTAAATACATATTACCGTGAATAGTAGTATGTAACACGTGTCATACGAAGAATTTCAATATAATACGGTAGAATAACACTTATAGCGGCCTACTGATGGTCGGCTCCGAACGTGTAAACAAAAATTGAAAGAAAAAAAAAACATTAAAAATCTTAACCTTTCTTTCTCTGGTCTCACGGAACATTACTAGTGCCGATCATTTTGTTGTTTGCTCACTTCCGTCAGCAACAGGGAGTCGAACAATTATAAGAGAAAGTGAGAGTTACGGAGAAATAAGAACAAGTTAGAAAGCTAGCTGGTCGAGTCGGCAGCCTTTGGTCGCGCAATTAAAGTACATTAATATCAGATGTGCGGGAACATTCATCTCTGATATCTATAATTTAGAACCGATGCAATTTACTAGGAAGTTGTGAAGGCATGATAATTGTTTTAAGATCTCAATCATGGGATCAAATATAGGCAACAACTTTAAGAGCTAGTTACAAAATACTTTGGAAACATTAAAAAATACGCACGAACGCTTGTACTAAGTTGTAACGAACCACGACTTCTATTACTTATAATTTTCTGGAATAACAGCTTTCAATGCTTCCCGAAAGCAACACCGAAGTTCTACTCAGCGAGAACATACGCAGCGCATGATGAAAAAAGAAAATTAGAAAATTGCAAATTCTCATTACGTAGTAGATTGTTGGAGTTTCAGCGATGTAATTCTGTGCATCCAATTTCACAAACGAAAAAAGATAAAATAAAAAAGTTCTTTTTCATTATTCCGGTATTAATATATTTTTCAAGAATCCATTAGTCTGATCAAATTAGTTTGATGACCTGGTTGCCTGTTTTAAGTAAGTGTACAATATAACTAAGATATTATTTTCAGTGTACGAATTACAATACTTCACTTGCAGAATTCTGTTTGAGGCACTACGCCTCTCATTCGTTGTACTGCTTTCAAAGAATCAATTTTATTTTGAAAGTAGAACATCGTTTTAATCGAGGATATGTTGATAGGTTGTTGTTGACGTAATTAATGGTGAAATAACTGATGACATCTTCGTCAACTCACTAGATTTATTCAGATAGCCGTCTTCGATGGCGTTGCCTTCATCATCAATATCGCTCTATGTGGCGAAAGTGAGGAGACACTGTCTCCTGTCTTTCGTCACGTGTCGCGAGACTGATAATGACGGCAAAGCCGTCGAAAGTCGGCTCTCTGAATAAACCCAGAAGTTGACGAAGATGACTACTGTTATTTCACCATACAAGAACTAAAGTCTCAAGAACTAATGAAAAAGATTTCTTCGCAGCTAGAATCTTAGACATTCCATGCGTACCACTATAGCCTAGGCTCTGCGAAAAAGAAAATTTAATTTTTTAATAAATCCACAAAAAAAAGCGTCAAGTTTTGACGTCTGTGAATTGAGAGCAGAAAAACGACGTCACAACTTAAATCTGCATAGTACTGATCACAGTGGAGCATAGTGGGATGAAAACATTCAACAGCGCTCAGCGGGAAGTTTAGCCTAGTCTAGTAAATGTTCAGCATGTTCGGCAATTATTTTTTTTTTCTTATCATTACCGGCTGAATGCCGGAGTAGAATGTACTCTAACAAATGGGAGATGAACAACGCGCAATCTTTCCTTCTTCCCCGTTAACCACCTCTTCTCCCTTACAGAAAGCCACACTTATAGGCACCACACCACACACATGTCGGGAGACAAGCAGGGAGTTTAGGTGAGGGGCGATGGCCTTCTGGAGAGAATACATAGAGGAGGGAAATCCAGAAGCGGACCTGTAGTTCGGAGCCGAAGCTCATGCTCCGGAGGGGACGGTTTGATTGATTGTTTTACTGATTCCGGGCACGTGAACTAGCAGGGTCATTAGTAACGTAAATGTAGTGCATGTTCTTTTGCTCGGGAGGTGGCGGTGATTTTTCCCTCATTGTACGGCGAGGTTCGGCGCCGACAGACCGTCGGCTATCGAGGTTTTCCCCCAACCAGGTATCTCCCAACTGCGGGGTACCGCCCCAGACGGAACAAGCTTTAGTTCCCGACCGGTCTTCCGGCATGTGTGCTTGTGTAGTGCGTGTTAGTGTGTGTCTGTAAGGGGAAAGGATAGGACAAGGAAGAGGTATGAAAGATCGCGCGCGGTCCGTGACCCGTTTGTTAGGGTACTGCTCCAGCATTTGCCTGGTGTTGATCGGAGAAACCATGGAAAACTACCAATCAGAGCAACCGACTGCTAGTATTCTCCTCCAGACAGCGACTGAATTCGACCTAGCTGAGAAGCTACTGTCGAACATCCTGCCACCGTGAGGATTCGAACCTACGACCTCCCGGTCAAAGGGAGCCACCACTCGGCACATAATAGACAATACATCGGGACAAATGATCTAAGTAGTTAACTTACCCACCCATCTGGGGGAACGCTGTACTTTTTTTATCAAGAGGCGACGCCTAGAATTACACCCTGCCACCACGAACCGCCCGGGCATCCGTGGCTCCCAACGGGGGCCAGCTGATCGCGCGGAGGCGAGGAGATCGGCGCCCCACGCGCCGACCTGGCCTCGCGAAGGTCGCGCGCGCCGGAGGCCCGGGGCACCTGGCCGCTCCCACGCCGCGCGGGCCCAAAATAAACACGGGGGCGCCGGGGGCTTTCAGTAAGACACAATTAGCGGCGGCTCCATTGTCGCGGCCTTTTTTCCCCCGAACGCGCATATTTGTCCCCCCCACCCCCAAGTGCAGTCGACGTCAATTTATTCGGTCTCACGGCCGACCGCGTCCGCCCCCGCCCCCAGCGCAGTTCGGTTCACTTATGTATAAATAATATTTGTGCTGGACACAACGAGGTGGAGGTGTGCGGTTGGACGGAGTACGGTGGAAGAGGCAATAAAGGGACAGAAAGTTTGAGGGAAAGGAGGAGGAACGAGAGACAAGATGAGAAGATGAATAAGGATCTGTGAGGAGGGACGGGGAGGAGGAACGTGGAATGTGTGAGGAGGGAAGATGTAAGAGGATGGAGGAAGGAAGAACGATGAGAAAGGAATTGGGGTATAGGCGTTGAGGGATAAAGAAGGAGGGATAAAATATTATTAGGAAGGATGAAAGAGGAGAGGAACTTGAAGAATGCCGGAATATGGCGAAGAAAAATGAGAGGAGTGAGGGAGGAGGGAGGAAAGGCGAGGGAGGAAACAGAAAAGGTAGAAAAGGGAGGAAGGCCAATGCGAAGGAGAGGAGGAAGGCGACGTAGAAAAGAAGAGGGTTGAGTTTAGGGAACGGAAGGGTGGTGGGTGGCGGAGGGCCTAGGGAAAAGGGCAAAATACCAAGGGACATTGGGCAATGGACGCATGACGCCGGAGTAGAAAGGCAGCGAAAATCCCGCACCCAACCGCTCTGCGTTGCCGTGATTCGGCGCGCGGCCGCGCGAGAGCGCGGGTGTCCACCCAACAAGGGCGGGCAAGCGGGCGGGCAAGCGGGCGGGCAAGCGGGCGGGCAAGCAAATAGGCGTGGGGGGGGGGGATCAGCGGGCACTAGGCGGACAGGCAAGCTGGCAAGGAAGCGAGGCCGCCAGACAAGCGAGCGGGTGGGCTAGCGGGCGGGCGGGCGGGCCAACGCGCAAGCGGGGTGGTGGGTGGCCGGGGGGTGGGACGAGGACCGCTGGGTCGCTCGAGAGGTGAAGCGAGAAGTGGAGACTCAAGTGTATGTCAGACTGTACTCTCAACGAATCGCGCCCTCGCTCGAATCTTGACAAAAAGTCATTTGTTTTCGTGTTTTATCGTTTCATTCCGTGACCCCCGGAATTGAGTTGACCTCCATTGTATTTCTATCCTCTGCTTATCTGTAATAATTATTATTTGTAATTTAAAGTAAAGTTATAATTGAATATCCCAATCCCATAAATTTATCTGATTGGATTTTGGTTAGGTTTATGTTTCAAGCGATTTGATCGAAATGGTAATTTGACAAGCGAAACTAGTTTGTATATACTTATTCCACGCCGTTCTGTGTGTTATCGCTTTTACTCTTGGGTTTTCGTCCATTTTTAGAGATGGACAATCGATACAAGGAGTTGAATTTTGAGCGTCTTGAATTGAGACAAACTTCATCGACGTTAATGATAGAAATAAACTTAACTACGAAAAAAACATAAAAAATAAATATTTAAAATCAGTTTCACAAAAGATAAGTTAAAAAAGTGTTTCATATAATATTGTATCTAGAAAATACAGTAAATATATAAAACCATTACAGTTTTAAACCCAAAACGTAGTCGCGTCTATATGCTGATTCACCTGGATGTATAGCAGTTTAGGAAAGACTAAAATATTTAACATGCAGTATACATAAGCTTCCACTTTAGCTATCCGTTACTAGAAAACTAAATGCAGGTACAGTAATTTATATATCATTGTTAATCATTTTCACACAACCATTAAAAGCTGTATCTACACGTTATACCAGTTATACTACTAATTTTATTATTGCGTACCTTTAAAAAATGACGATTGCCAAGTAACTCGAAAATGAAATAAATGTCACACACAACGAAATATGGTATTCAACATAACTGTACTCACATTCTCGAAGCATATTAAAAGCGCAACAAGAGCTGAAGCATTAATTTCCGTTCTGTACTGTTAACTATTTCCCCCTTGGTCGCATACCACAACTCGGACGGTACCAACCACTCGGAATTTTGAGTGGCCGAAGCCCACTGCCTGGGATCGAGTTAGCTAATAACTCTACTCTGGGACGTAGTATCTGAACGTCATGTAATTCAATACTGGCTGTTATCGAAATATGAGAGCAGTCGTTAAAACTGCCCAAGTGGCCTCTAACAATACATCTACTTATCGAGACTTACGAAGTTTGGAGAGCTCTTGAAAAGAGAACGTACTCCAAAATGACATGAACGTACATTTTACGAGCAAGAAACGTTCGCTGGGACTATTAGAATATACTCAGGATATATCACATGACATTACAATTTATATTCTGTAGCAATTACATTCTAGAAAAGTTTTCACATTTATTTATATGTATTAACTTTGTTCATTATTAAATGTATTTACAACCTGTTATAATTACGGAAAACACGAATCAAGTTTCATTTTTGATTAGAGCACATCAAAATTGCAAAAGGTACGTCAGAAGTATGTTTTTTTCACTTAACAGAGGTTTGTAAGTCTGGCTCGAGCAAATCATTATCTGTCGCTGAAGCTATTTCCTCTATTAATCAAACAATCCTCTAGTGGCAGCTACAGATTTACAACCATCGGAAGCTCCACTGTCTCGTGCACGGGTAGATTTAGGGTTGGAAATTAGAAATCGCTAAAAACAATCCCCCGCTATTTCGTTACACAGAAATTCTTTAGCATTCAAGCACACAATGGTACGACTCAAAAGGACACAAGCAATTACTAAAAGTATACGAAGCGAAAAGCCGCCACGTTGTTCATTCGATTTCAAATACTTTGACAGCTGCAAGTCATAGCGACAATGAGCACGTGTTTGTTGAGCAAAACATGAGTGAGAAAGGAGGCGTATATGAAAACGCTTGTCGAATTCCTCCAAGCAAAACCTCGCTTCCCTTCGACTTCCCTTCGCAAGGGGAGGCAAAGCAGATGAGAAACGGCGGCGCCTCTCCCCGGCGTATTCAAGACCAGTGATAATAATAACGAAATGTCCTCCTTGATTGCTCTTTGGATGCCCTACAAGCGGCGATTAGACGCAGCGCGCAAGCGGGAAGCAGCTTCGAGGGCCGGGCCGCGCCGCGCCGCGCCCGCTGCCGCCCCCGCCGTCCATCAGCCCTCGGCCTCCCTCGCGAAACCGGCCTCGCCCCCAGGGAGGAGTGGTGGGGGAGGAGGGGATGCCGACGTCTCCTCGAGCGCCCGGGCCCTCCCCTCCCCACCCCACTCCCCCGCCCGCGGCGCGGCCTCGGCCCGCCTCATTTGCATCACAATCAGGGGCTATTTTCATATTTCTCCGCTCAGGGGGCAACACTTGCGCCGCATTCCTCGACGGCGCAGCGGGCGGGGGCGGGGGCGGGGGCGGCGGCGGCACGCGAGGCGACGGTAGCGTCCACCGCCGCCGGGGTCAATCCGCGCGGGCTCAGACAAAGGACCGACTCGCCGCCCCCGCCGCCGCCTCCGCGACACACGGTCGGTACCCCACGCCGCCCACCGCCGCCGCCGCCGCTGTGGACAGAGCCGTAATACCGCAGATATTGCGAACGCTCTTCCTCTGCCAGAAAAAGCAACACGCGGGTTAATTACGGCGGCCGACGCGGCGCGGCGCTGCGATCGCTCGCCGCCGTACCTCGCAGATTGTCATAATGAAAGAGTTATACGCGGAAACAATGGCGGCCGCCCTCTATGGCTTGCTATTGAAGGCTCGGAGAGGGAGGTTCGGGCGCCGGAGAATGTATACCCTATGGCTAATTAATTGTGCCTCCCTCCCCGGCGCCGCTCCGCCCGCCCTCCTGCTCGCCTCCTCCTGGCGGGGGCCCTTCTCTGCCCTACGCCCCGCGCTTTCTCTCGTCCCTTCGCCCCCCCCCTCGCCCAGCCCTCGAGGGGCCCACTCTTAAATTATAGCCCGGCAACAAACGCGGAGCAATGAAACCCGCGTACAGTCGCGGCCGCCGCCGTTGGGCCCGCGTATCCGAAATCGAATCACACCAGGTCGATGGCGGGCAGCGGACGGACGGGAGGCGGCGGGCAGTGGACGGCGAGGAGGACGCGACAGACAGTGGATGCAAGGGGGGGGGCGAGGACAGCGAGCGGCAAAAGCGGGCGGCGGGGACGGGCGGTAGGCAGCGGGGAGAGGTGACGACGGGGAGCGGTGGGCGGCGGGCAGCTGTGGACGGTGAAGAGCGGTGGTGGCGGTAAGCGGCGGGCAACGGGCAGCGGAGAGCGGTGGACGATGAAGAACTGTGGGCAGCAGGGAGTGGCGGGTGGCGGGGAGAGGTGAATGGCGGTGATGGGCGGGGAGACGCTGGCGGTGTGGAGCGAATGTCGGCGGGAAACCGTGGGTAGCAAGGAGCGTTGGGTGGCGGGGAGAGGCGGGCGGCGTGGAGCGGAGGTCGGCGGGAAACGGTGGGGAGCGGGGGAGGGGTGGATGGCGGGGAGCGGTGGGTGGCGGGCGCGGGGTGGCGTTGAGCGGCGGAGAACGGCGGTGGGCGATGGGCGGTGGGCGACGGTCCGGGGGCGGCGGGCAGCGGGGAGCGGCAGCGGGCGGCGGGCGACGTTGCTGCGGCTTCTGTAGATTGCGGTGGCCGCCGCGCGAAGCCCCGCCTCCACAGCCGTCCACTGCCCACGACGGTTACGCCCCCGCCCCGCCCCGCCCCGCCCCGCCCCGCCCCGTCCCAAACTCCTGCGCTCGCACAGACCGCAGCGGCCCTTGACGTCCTCGCTACAGCCCTCTCAAAGGTATTGGGATTCAAATTTCCATCAGAGGGGCTTTCAATTGATTTTGCAATGGTGTCACTCAACCTTTTCCCCTTCGATATTATCTCAAGTAATACGCGTTTATCTTTTTCCGCAAGTAGGACATATTGCTTTTTTGACATGTGATGTAAATCGTTATAAGAATATCTTTACAGAAATATTTTTACTGTCGATTTGCATCCCAGACGTACCAAATCAATGTGATCTAAGCATTGCGACTCACAGACGCCGGAATGCAACAAGTCACATTCGCCACGGACATCGACGTCACTTCTCTTCATTTTCGGAAAGAATTTTTCAGTTTCTCTTTTATGCAGGTGTCACGTCCACTACGCCTTTATCACATTACGAACGCTATTTAAATCGCACTACATACTAGTGGAGAAGCAACTAATTTTTCACATCTATAGTGATTGACTCGTTCAGTAACTTACAAAGTGAGTTACTACATGTTGCCGAGCTTTTTTGGGAAGGTTTCCGCACGTTGTCGACATGTATATATGATTTTGTCAATGGTACGTATACAATGTTCCCGCTAATTTCCTCTTTCTTTTTCAAGTTTTTAAGATTCGGTTTATCTATATCAATACAAATATGATTGAATTAATAAGTCGAAATTTCATCTCCCTCCAAATATTACAACAATAATTCAGATTAGTAAAAAGTAAAGCCTGCAAAAATTCTGATTTAACAATTTTTTTAAGGATGAATTGAACAGGAAAATAATATAAAGAAATGTTTATCGGGCTTGCACAAGTCAAAAATTCGTCTGCCTTGCCTGTCCGAACACCACCCCTCAGTACCCCTCTCCTCTGATCCTCAGGTTCTACATCGCGACCGCTTGACGCGACGTCATTTAGCGTCCACTTTCACAGCGTTTCCACTGCGAAGCTCTCGCCCCGCTTTCCTTCCGCCTCCGTCTTCCTCGGCCACCGCCCACCGCCCACGCCCACGCCCACGCCCACGCCCACGCCCGCGCCCGCGCCCGCGCGGCCGCCGGACGCGGCACAACTTAACGGGGCTAATTCTCGTGTCAGGTGGCTGGCGTAATGACGTATTTGTGTCCGCCCGATGAGAACAATAGCAATGAGCAAAACAATAATTAGATTGATCCACAGATTCAATTAATTCATGAATTAATTAATAAAGTTAGCGCCATAATTGAGTATCGATCGCGAGAGGGGCGGGGACGGCTTGAGGAGGAACAGCTCGATAACGAAGGGAGTAGGACGGAGGACTGGATGGGTGTGGGGAGGGGGTGGCGAGGAGGAGGGTCGGGAGAGGAAGGAGGGGGAGGTCGAGACCGGAAGCGACACAACAGCGCGCCCTGCGCAGTCAGCCCGATGATCACGTGATGACGTGACCAGATGCGTAATGTTTTCAATGAGGGCGTGGACAATGCTGACAACGGGCGCGTATGAAATAGGTATTCTCTGTTTGATTACTTTCAAAGCGGCCCTCCAGTGTGGCTGTTTGTGAGCGTGCGTGTGTGTTTGTGAAAGACAATACGTCATCATAGGCAGGTAACAATGCACGTCCACTACGCGGCTCGAAGGCTGCCCGGCGGAGACAGGGGAGGAAGGGTGGTTTCTGAGGCAACAAATTGAAATGGAAAGGTTATTAAAATGCCGGAATCAAAAATGAAAGGGAAAAGTCGTTCAACAGTACTAGAAGCGTACGATATATATATATATATATATATATATATATATATATATATATATATATATATATATATATATATATATATATATATATATATATATATATATATATATATAGACATGAACGTAGTACAATAAAAAAAGTAGGTTGATGTACGAGAAATTTGAAAATATTTAAGTACAAACTATGATGAATTCAATTAATTCAATTTTATATTAGTGCGTAGATGGATTTGTTCATTTACAAAAGGGTCTAAGTACATAGACTTTCAGTTACAAAACTATTTCATTTCTTTCTGAGCAATTCTCTCTAGTAAATCACGCCATCAAAAGCACAAAAGCTTATAAAATAAGACCATGCTGGTCTAAAACGTTTTTGAGATAGAAATTCTAACAGCAAAATATTAAAGAAAATATCTCGGAATTATGTTTTGGTTTCCGAAATCTTATCAAAATGATTATGTTTGACGTTTTTATAATGAAGCACATTTTTAGTAAGCACTGTTCTTTCCGAGTTTTAGTAGGGTTATTCGTATAAATAAAATGAATTATCAATTACCAAAAATGTGATTAACCGCATATCGCCGTCTCCTTCAGCACGAGAATCAAATTCTAATTTCGCCACAGGAGTGGTTCATAGGGTTCTCGGGCCAGAAGCGTCCATTGTTGCCATACGGTTCCAAAGCGAACTCGGCATTCCCAACACAAACCCGTGTATGCAACGAGCACGTCAAGAACAGAAGCCGGTGCAATCACGGCGGGCAACGCAGGCGCCGGAGGCGGCGCTGGCGGCGGCGGCGGGGGCGGGGGCGGCGGCGACGCGCCGGAGGCCGCTGAGGACCCTATTTGATTGACTAGCGCCCCGTTTGATCCACGGCTCAATATCCTGGGCGCGGTGGTAGTGGCGGGCAGGCGGCCGAGCGCGGGCCGTGGGGCGGGGAGGGGGGCGGGGCGGAGGAGGGGGCGGGGGCGGGGGCGGGGTAGGGGTGGGGGGCCGACCTCGACGCGGTATGCGCGCACCAATTACCCTGTGCCGGCCGCTCTCAATATCCTCTTGTCTTGCCGCCGCCGCCACCGCCACCGCCGCCGCCGCTTCGGGCCGGCCATTATTACATACTGGCCGCTAATTACCGACAACAAATTGTTTCGCAACTCCTAATTTGGAGGCGCTGTGGCAGTGCCCGGGGCGGGAGGACCCGCAAGAAGGCACGAAAAACTTGGCACCCCGTGCCGCCGCCCCCGCCCCCGCCCCCGCCTCCGCGCGTGCCGCCCTCGAGGAGTCACGCTCCCTACGCCGGCGCCCTTTCAGCCCGGACTTCGACTCTTCGTTGATTGGACAGGTGGCACGGGGGGCAGCCGAGGGTTTCTCTGCCCCACGGCTTCCAGGCGCTGCTTTTTAAGAAAACAATAATCTCCGCTTTGAAAATTGCTCTTCAACGACACCACTTCTTCGCGATAAATACTACGCTCTGTCCTATACCTCTCATCTTCCCTGCTCTCAAACGTTTTCCCCACACACGGAAGTGTTACACATTTCAAACACGTCATTCAAATGATTCATCTAAATATATCCAAATTTATGCTCTTCAAAGAAGCAATAACCTTCGGTTTTTACATCTCTGTTTTCTTCAATGGCAGTACTTCCCAGCGTTAAGTACCTACGCACCACACGTGTTATCATCCGAACTTTTTTCTCCTCAGAGAGGTGTTACATATTTTCAAACATCACGTATGATTTACACAGATCGTTCAACTTCCTAAATATATTCTTACCTCACTCCACGTTTGGTATTTTTTCCCTCCGCAAATGGGGTCGTTGCTCCTCGGTCACAAACACTTGGTCTCATTCCAGCGCCTTTCGGCTGTTTCGTTTCTAACGAACGCTCATTGGATCATTTATTTAAGTGCAAGTCAGCATGACTTCCATCGCTTTATGCCTGTGCCCTGTTTTGATTAGCCCGCTGGAGGCTGCAACGACCGGATCGCCCTCCACGCTGGAATCAAATGCGCTCCTTGCTCTTGATTTCGTTCATCTTTTATTGGACTGTATCCAGCCGTGAATTCGCCTAGAATGCATTTAATACGCTGCTCCACTCGTTCTCTGTACACCCTGAATGCCAACACTACATCGCGTCGGCCGTTTTTTACTAATCAATCTTCTTGTACCGGTTTCTCTATTCTTTAACAGTTTGTTTTATGTCACACTTTGCAGTAATGACGAACCTACAGATTATTGTTTCAAAGTGTGAAGGTCCAGCTTATTTCAGTACTCAAAACGTTGGTATAGTATATGAAATACGATTCATAATTTGTCCAAATCATGTTAATTATTTAATTCTGTCTACTCCTTCAGCAGTCTTCAGCACTAGTGTACCTACTACTGTCGTTTTTATCATTAAACAAATGTAAATTAGTATATCGCGACTTGTGACTACAAAACCACGAATGACTGGAAAACATTTTTCGAAAAATATCGAAAAGTAGATATAAAAACTGGAATAATGTAGAATATACAAAAAGAATTCTCTCTAATCATCACATAGAAACAAATATTTTCTATCGCCCCACAACTAACAGAATAATCAAAGAATTTAACAGTATTGACGAAGTCAAATCTTACATTTACTGCAACACCCAAACTCGTCCACGCCTTTGTCTTACCCCACGCCTTAACCAATGCTAGTAACCAGTCTGCAGCTCCCGCCAACGCGTTTCCCTGCTTATTGGTCGTCTCCTCTTTGCTCGCGCCTTCCTCTTCGCCTCCGTCTTCACCGTCTGCGCCTCCGCCTCCGCCGCCGGGCCTTTTATTGGGCCCCGCGGCGCTGAATCATTAACGGAAGAAAATCGACGCTGCGCCGTAAACCGGAGTACGTAGGCCTAATCGCGGCCAACAGCCGCAGTAGAATATGCATGAAGATGGCCAGCTCCTCGGGCTGCTCCGGGCGGCCGGGGCGAGGACGAGGACGAGAGCGGGCGGGGGAGGACGGCGAGGGCGGTAGGTGCGCGGACGCCGCGGGCGAGCTGTCACCCGCAGACCGCATCGCCGTCGACGCTCTGCATCCCCACCCGCCCGCCCTGTCCGGCCCCGCTCCGCCCCGCCCCCCTTCCGCGCCGTCCCGGCACGCTAATCCTAAAAAGGGCGGCGGGGAGGGGTAATTAATAACGGCGGTTCTGATATCGGAGGGCGCAGCGGTTGATTAATTTTAGACAAATTGCGCCCGGGCACCTGTTTACGGGTGTGTCATCCCACGTGACAAGTGCCAAAGAGTATATAATTAGTCTCGGCGACAATATGCCCTATTAATTAACCTGCGTGTCAATACGCCGATGGGAGGCGGCAATCGGGCTAGCGAGGCGGTGACACTCGACGCGGACGCTGATGTCGCCCTCGTCGCCCACCTCGCCCCTTCGCCCTTCGCTCCTGTCGCCCTTTCTCTCCCTCTCCCTCCCCCACCCACCTCCCGGCTCGCGTCTTGACGCCCGTGACACTGATATGGACGAATATCGCTCCCCGAGTAATAAATTCTCTTCTCAATAATGAATTAGCTGATAAGTTAGATTTATGAAGCGTGATGTCATTAGTTTCCTGTGCGAAATGAGCGTTCTAGTTTAGCGGCATTATAATGGAACGAGTGGCGTTGCTGCATGAACGTTTTACGTTAAAAATTAGCCGCAAATATACTTGGGATAATGATAATTAGAAGCATATTTGTTGACGTATTGTCACTGACATGAAATTACACCCGAGCTTTCAATGGAAGTGTCAAATGAGATTCGCTTTCAGTTGTAATTAAGTCTACTTCGTTGATGTGACTTTATGTATCCTGAAAATGTACCACGCAAGAAGTAAATTTTATTTGCAGTATGTTCATGAAGTTCATTTGCGATTTGAATAAGTTCCTCAGGATGTAATTATTTGCTATTGTCGGTGCTAATTGCAATTATTTTAAACATGCTGTTACATTTTCATTTTCTTCACAAATAACAAATATATCAAAAACAATACACCTGAAGTAACGTAAAACAAAACATGTTCCCCAACGTGTTAAACCTTCTGCATTTTGATTTGCGACCTCCTTTCACTTCGAGGGGGCGTCATGGGTCACAACGAGTGCATTCAATCGTAACGAAGCAGCCTCAATTTCGTGAATGTGAAAGACAACTCAGAAAAAGAAAATTAGGTTTAGATTGCCTCGTGATTCAGTTAATACGCGCCTAATGTTCAAATACAACGAATACTGATTACAGACCTCTTGTAATATTATGTTAATATTTCGAAAGAGAGAAAATCCAGCACCCCGAACCTACTATTCAAATCTGGTAAAAAAAATGTTATGAAAACATGCTTTTATTAAGTTTCAAAATGATATTAAAGCAATCATTCAAAATTTCAATATCTCAATATAAATTTACCAGATACTTTTATCAATGGATAATTCGTAAATAGACAGATTTCAACAACCTAAGCCAGTTGAGATCACACTTTCACTCCCATAGCATTTTAAAAAAATGGCAATTCTCGGCACCCGACGTAGATTGAAATTCTGTTGATAATATATTTTTTATTTCCGAAATAAATTAATAATAATACAAATGTTGAACAGTAAACAAAAAAAAAATAATACATACATCGTTTATAAAAATCTTAAGAATAATTTGGAAGAATTTGGTCTTCTTCACAAAATTATTCCAAAAGCTCAAAATTCAGTAATTTTTGAAATCCATCGGATTGTTCACACGGTTCTAAGTATGTAAAGATAGGAATGTGGCACGCCTACAGGCCTCTCAACCTTGGTACCCTCGATGAAAAAACACCGAGAAAATAATAATAATAATAATAATAATAATAATAATAATAATAATAATAATAATAATAATAATAATAATAATAATAATAAAGAATTCGTTTAGCCTTCATCGCCGACAGCAGAAATATAAGGCACACGGTTTACGGAGCTCGAAATCATTTTCCCTGGAAAGTCCCACACGGAACGACGCAGAGGAGAGGAGAAGTGGAAAGAGAGAGAGCGCGCGCGGCCGAAACAGAACAGGCGAGCCGTCCGGTCGCGTCCACAGTGCGCACTTCACAAAGGCGCGGGTCGCAACGGCAGGGCGCGGGCCCGCCCCCGCCCCCGCCCCCCTCCCGCCGCCCGCGCCGCCACGAGGGCTTTGTCCGTCGCCGCGCCGCTCGATATATGGATTTTACGTGTTCTCGCGAACGGAATTATTCCAAATGCCCTTTAATAGACTTTAATAGACCCGTTTGGAGGGAAGTTGGCGTACAGACGTAAGTTGGGGGCCGCTGAATGCCGCCCTCGAGAAACACGACAGAGGCGGCACAGCCAGTGTACACAGCACGAATTCGTAACTTGCTTCTACGCTGTATTGTTTCTACGGCGGCGGTGGTGGCGGCGGAGGCGGCAGAGGTAGGGGTGGCGGTGATGGCGGAGGCGGAGGTGGTGACGGCGGTAGCGGTGGCAAGGGCGATTGAGGTGGCTTTGGGGGACGACGTAGGGGTAGCGGTCGCCATGTTGGCGGCAGCAATGGTGATATTGGTGTTGGTGATAGTGGCGACGGCAATGGTGTCGAAAGTAATAGTGGTGGTGGTCGCTGTGTTGGTGACGGCGGTGGTAACAAAGGTATTGGTGGTGGTGGTGTGTTGGCGACAGCGGTGGTGGTGTTCGTGCTAGTGGTTGTGTTGGCTGTGGTGGAGAAGGCTGTGGTTATTAACGGTGGTGGTGGCGGTGGTAGTGGTGGTAGTAGCAGTAATGGTGACGGTGGTGGTGGTGGTGGTGGTGGTGGTGGTAGTGACGACGGTAGCAACAAGAAAGGTGATGGTGCCGGTGGGGGCGTTGTTGGGAACATGGGCGAGCATGAATTCACGGTTCACTGTACAGGTTCGGGATTAGTTGGGCTGAGGCAATGACGGCAATCATGCATACGCCCGGTAGACCGGAGTGGATGAACGCGCAATATGGAGGTTAAGAGTGGCTCTCCCGTGAGTGATGGCGGAACAGAAAAGTTTCCCATGCAAGGATAATAAGGTAATGCGTTGAACCTGAAGCCACGGCAGCAGTTGGAAAGACGGCGAAGGCGAAAATACTGCTATTGTTTGACAAGGAATAAAAATAAATCAATTAAAGATATTCGAGCGATAGTGCCGCAAAAATGGTTATTGTCGTTTCAACATTCATTGGGGGAATATAGGTAAATAATATTGATTATTTATTTTTATTTTATGCGTCATTTTGTTACATTATGTCGGAATATATTATTAACAAATTTCATTTGAATGAAGTAACTTTTTTTTTGTTTAATTACACATCAAATACTTAACGAGTAGAAAGACAATCAACATTCATAAAGATCTCAAATTCGTAGAATATTAAAACACGTTACGTAGATAATTCTCAATCATTTTAATCAGAACTATATACGAGATATGCGAAACGAACTATGAATAACGCAAACGTTAAGTTTGGTAATTTCTAGTTAAGTACCGAAAACACCACAAGTATATAAAGTATAGAATACGAGTTGCTTAAAATAAGACATTGAAAAAACAGCCTTGCCTCCTACACTTTTCCATACCACAACAGAAAAAAATAACAGTCTACAAAAATTAACTTTCCTGATAAAACGTTCTCTGATTTTTCAGTGACTAAAAATCACAAAAATAGTATACATGCCTTCCAGGAAATCACTAAAACCATTATGTATCGCTGAACCCATTTAGATACAATCTGTAACTTTCTATTCACCTCTAATCATAAATCCTATCTTAATGTACCCCGCAGGCGAATATTAACTTTGGAAACAAATTCCCTTTAAGAACCTCGAAGCCCTTAGGCGGCAATTTTCAAGTAATCATTTCAATAAACCAATGCTAAATAGCGCTATTATTAACACAAAAATTGTAATGAAATGATGCAAAGGAATGGTAATTAAATAAGGTCTGCTTTAGAAACCTGAATATAATTTAACTTCACGATCAAATTGTTAATAACAAAAATAATTAATGAAAAATAGTTCTAGTTAAAACATGCTTTTCATTATATTTGTTATTTTTGTTTTTATTTATGCAATTATAAAATTTTAAAATGTTAATGATATTTCGAATCAAAGAAACGTAAGTTTGAACGTTAATTACACAGGGCTTTGTATATCATTAAATGTGCACCAAAACCAATTAATGCCTATTACCAGAGTTTAGAATCACCTGAATTAAAACATAATAATCAATTAATTTAAAATATACAATGAATGTATTCATTTTCACTCAATAGCTTCAAAAGATTTAACAGTTCCATATTAAAATTACCAGAAAAATAAGTGGACTTTGACCTCTCACACTGTAGCACGGTTACCAACCATTTTGTATAAAGTAAGGAGAACCATGCAGCTCTGACTGCAAAAGGAATTGTTTATCGAATTCCATTTAATTTTGGGATTGAGTCATGGTAAGAAATGTCATGTAAACGTACGCCACATAATTCATCGACTGATATAACGCGTTGAAAACGGCCCTTTTGGCGGGACACGTTTGTTACGATGCTCAGGAGAACCGTTTCTTATTCCGGGATGTCAACATGTTAAGATCTTCGACCGTGGCTTCTTAGAGCCATGCAACCGAGTTGACCGTTGTCGAAGTGAACACGTGGGGACACCACACTGTGCGACAGAAGGCAACGTGCCCAGCGGCAGCCGCTGGTTGCGGTTGTCCTCAGTCAAATTTGTGCGCATGCGCAGAGGAGTGTTTTGTTTTCGACGCGCTCGTCTGAAAATTATCGTGCATTATTGCTCAGGTATGTCGAGTACGTGATAATAAAGATTCCATTTTGGGATTCGGCAGCTAGAAATTATCACACAAATCTTTTACATTCAAACACTCTTATTCTAAGGGTTGACCTTTTTGAGGCCATTGGACGCAAAACGCATCAATCCTTACGTTGTGCAAACTGGCTAGAAAAGGTTCGCGAAGGGATTCAGTTGGGCATATGGTGAACGACTGAGTTTCGATCTAAATTGTCCCTTATTACTTCCTAATTGACTAGGAAAGTCATGAATTCGTTCTCAGGTTCATAGTTGACAACATTCCATTAGGAATACATTTTGAGGAAATCATTACACTCTAATATTCGTAAGGAGAAAGTATTTCACGAAGTCTTTCTGCTCTCAAACCACAAGCCGATTGCTTATTCTTTGCATGGTGGAAACAGGACGAGAGACCGCAGTACGACTCTGTGCGGTGGAGCAAGCGGTAAGCGACAGAGGTGCGCGCGAAAATATCGGCGGAAGCCGCGGCTCGCTGGAGGCGGCATGAGGGCGGCGCGGGTGCTGGCGCGGGGGGTGGCGCGGGGGAGGGAGGCGCGGGGGGCGGCGCGGGGGGCCGCGGGGACGGCGCGGGGGCGGCGCGGAGGCAGCACAGGAGGGAGGCGGCGGGTGACGCGCGGGGTGGCGCGTAGGTGGCGCGGGGGATGGCGCGAGGGGTGCCACGGGGGATGGCGCGGGGATGGGATGGTGCGGGGGGGAGGGTGCGGGGGTGGCGCGGGGATGGGGATGGCGCGGGGAGGGGAGGGTGCGGGGGGGAGGGTGCGGAGGTGGCGCGGGGATGGGGATGGCGCGGGGAGGGGAGGGTGCGGGGGGGGAGGGTGCGGGGGTGGCGCGGGGATGAGGGCGGCACGGAGCGGCTCACCCATCCCCGGCGGCCGCACCGCGCAATTTAATGGATGTCGTTAACTCCCGGCAGGGTTTTAAGCCTAATGCATAGCACGGTCTCATCGCCCATTTGCAACGTATTTTTGGCCGCGTTGTGAATCGGTCGGGGCGCGCTGCACTTAAGCGCGCACAGAGGGCAGCTCCCGCCCGCCCGCCCGCCCGCGCGCTAGCATCGCCCCTGCCCGCCGCCCACCACTCAACCCGCCCGCCCACCCGCCCTGCCTCTTGTCCCCCCGGCAGGTCGGCCAAGGGGCGCGCTGATGGGGTGTCTACCACGTGCCCCACATTGAAAACTATTTCTCCATGAGCTGTGCGCAGTTTGGAAGTTTGGAACAAGGGAAAAAAAAGTCTTCATAATGTTCAGATTCGCGGACTGAAATTACGTGAATTTCTTTCCGACATTTTGATGATGTTTTTTGAGAACAATGCGTATTGTTACGAGATATCGCTTCTTACAATTTGCCATGTTGGCCAGAGAAATCATCTGTATCATCATACAGCACCGTCAGGATATTAACTGTGTTAAATCCGAGTTGGACAACCTCACCTCTTCTAAAAGCGCTCTACAATTTACGACATCTCAAATCTGAGATTAAAAAGTTAAAAATTAATGACGTGCGTTATAACAAATAAATCGCATCGCATCATGCGCTAGTTCGCATTATACGTTTGTGCACTTTCTACTCTTAGGCATACAGCGACCGTACCACATTTGAAGTGGTAGTACTTCCCACAAGGTCTTCGCGGCATAAAGTTAAGAAAATGGAAGCTAGTATTTTACACGTAAAATGCTTCACAGCGAACAAAACAAGTCTGTCATGTCATGTGTCAGATTGTTCGATGACATATTTCCCAGAAGGTTATTTCATCTTACAACGTGGATTTTATGCGGCTCAGATGCAGGACTTCCGATTTCATGGAATTAAAACTTGGACTTCATGCAACGATGATTAACTGCCTTAATATACGAGTACATGCACGCAAAAAAGGACAATTCCTATATTTCACGATCCGCTGCGAAATTATTCCTTAGTCAAAAGCCACCTTTTTGTTGAATAACATTTGCTGCGTAACCGAAAATGATATCGCCGACTATATTTACCTTTTTGTCACGACACATGGAATATGTAGATTTAAAGAATTGTATTACCTTCAGATTGCTTGAAGCACTTTTTGTAATATTGTACTAAGAAATCACAAATACTAAACCATACATTTAATCATGATAGGTCGCGCGTTTCAACTTGATTTTTAAGTTAAAAATTGATTATATTTCAAGACACGGAAATTAGAAACAAATTAATGCTTACTTTCCAATAAATCCAAACTGGTCTTGTAGAAAATGTGGATGTTGGTTTAAATAATCGTTATGTTTCATAGCTTAGCCAGTATCATGAACTCCAATCAAACGATAGGAAGCTTTGGAGAATCATTTTGCTCCAGCATTGCATCACGTATATTATGATACTAACATGATTTTTCCGCTTAGCTCAAATTCTCCATTGCTCTCTGTCCAACTCCACTTAGAACTCAAATCGCATTTTCCCTGATTATTCTAAAGAATCAAAGTTCTGACGAATCCGTAATTATTATTCACATAGCTAAAGTCTTCCATACAGTCTAAACCCTCTGCTGCACTGGCTTGCATTTGACCAGCCGCCTCCCAAGTATTCGCGCGCGTCCTTCACATCACCGCAGCCTGCATCTTGCATCCGATCCCGTTCGACCACTCCCAGCCGCGGCAGGGGCGGCGCCTCACCGGCCCGCCCGCCCGCCCGCCCGCCCGCCCGCCCGCGTCAACAACAAAAAGCCATTACAGGTGCGCGCGCGCCGGGCGGGCGGGCGGGCGGGCCAGGGCGAGGAGCCGCGCGCACAAGATTGATGCTCCCGGGCCCCGCCGGCCACTCGTTAATTTTTAATTAGCGGAAGACCCGGCGGCGGCGCGCGGGGGCGACAGGGCGCAATTATGAGACTGCCAGCCGCAGCCGGCGGCGGCGGTGGGGGCGGCCGACGCCGCCGGACGCCTCCGCCCCCAACCCGCCCGCGAAACTCAGCGCCCGTCCAGACGCCTTACTTTGGGGCCTAAATTCTGAGGTGAGGCTAAGTTACTTATGGAGGCAAATGCGTGTAAGGGATGCTGACTATTGGAGACGAAAAGAAATGCAGTTTGTATGCAAGTATAAACAAAACAATAGTTCAACGATCACGAACGAGTGTCGATGTATGGAATCTGAAAGGAATAATGGAAAGGTTTTCGAATTTTCGAAATTCAAATACTTAAGGGGGTAACAGGAAAACACAATTTAGGATTAAGTTTCTACCGAGATTAATTTGCTAAATACTGGAATTAAAAAATATATAGAACCAAGTTACTCATACTTATCGAACAATTTTCGAACCGCATTGAATGACACCCAAGCGTATTATCAAATTGTGTATCTGATTAACAAACCAGATGAAGATAACTGACAATCATCAATCTACAAAGCGTCGTACTCATATATTGTGAAGTATATTATCAACAATCTCTAATATTCTCTAATTTTAATCTCTGATAAGTTTTTTTTCTTGCATCTACGCAAGGATCACCAAGTATCGTAGTTTATTAAGTGTCTCAGCAAAGATGCATTCTTCTCACTGTTGATTATTTACCTGATAAACAGCTCCAACTTCCCAGTAAATAACACGTCGAGCACGCAGAAAAGAAAGAAGGGAAAAAAAAAAAGGAAATACTTCCCACAAACGCCGCCCTTGTCTCAGAGGCGCCACCTCGCGGGCGAAGAGTACAAACAGACAGGTGCTTCTTGTCGCCACCGTGCATGACAACGACGCCGACTCCACTATCACAAATGCCGTGTCCACTCCCCACAACACCCAACCCCAATACTCCACCCACCGTTCCCGCCAACTCTACTCCCACCGCCCCCACCCACGCCCCACTCACTTCGTCTAAATCGCCGCCCCCACCAACGTCTCAACGGTCAAAGGCAGCTGCAAAGGCCGGCCATAGTCAACTTTGAAAATGAACACTATGAAAAAAATATCCCCTCATATGTAAACTTGCTTCAAATTAAATATTTGTGTATTTATTTATTCACTTTATTAACAATTAAGTCTCTGCGTTTAATTCAACCTCTGTGCTGAAGTGAAACTATTATAAAGACTAGTACCACTAAAATTTCGTTTAAATGTTTTATTTTAAAGTCGTTTATAAATCAAAATATGCAGGTGAAGCCCAAATTAAATGCAGTCGGCACTACATATGGTGAACTTTCTGTTATTTTGAACCGAAATCACTGGTCTGAATAAACGTATTTTCTTACTTAAAAACACTAGAGATTCGTATTTAATAACACTCTGTATCGGCTACAGTAAGCACAGGAAATACAACTTCCAAGAAGCAACAATTCTTCGCCCCAGGACAGCGTTTTCCAATAGAACCAAAAGTTTGCAGGACGAGAGACTCGGAAGCTATTTTTGTAGCATTTATAACGAATGAAAGAGGCGGAAGGAACGTACTAGAGGTATTGTTTCAGCTCATCTATGGAAATTCTGTTGAACGGAAGAAACTTAATTGAGAATTGTGAGATGAAAACTATTAATTGTATTTAATTGATTTGAAAGTGAGTGAAATTCACTGTGGCTACGTTATTCCTCAAAGGTTCTCTATAATCGGAGAGCAATGTATATTTTTTCTTCGTAAGACGAAAAAGAGTTGTAATCGTGCGCCGGAAATGGAAGATTTTTCGACAGAAAATCTCCTTGTGCTGAGCCCAGGCAAAGAAAGTGGATAAATCTTGACTTACATTTAGTAAATTACTTCCTTTAACAAACGTTGTGCAGTCAGTCAGAATCTATGTTTTGTGGGTCCTTATATGGAAAAACTACTTGTCCTAGGAGTTTGAAACATATCTTTTCATTTTGGGGTAACTTTACAAGAAGTGTCAACATTTTAAAAATATAGTCAAAAATAGTTCCAATAGTTTTTACTAAACATTTTGTTCGCATAGCGTAAGAAACTCAAAAAATGGCGCGGTCTATTTTTCGTTGAGATCCCTAATTTTTGAAAATTGCAAGGGTTTAAATTTTTTCGGGGAAATCCTACAATACTGAAGATGGAGATTTTGTTTTTTGAGTGAAATCTATTTTCAAATTCAGATCTTCAAATAACAACGTGTATAATGTTTCGAAAATACGAGTTGTTTTTGCGTATTTTTGCGTGAAGTACAGGCAATTTTTAAACATTCTTTTTTCTCAAAATCAGCTTCAATGTTTTTTCTTTAAATTTTCTCAACGTGTGAATCTAAAACCGGTAAAAAATGTGCACTGGTCCCAATTTTGGCGATCTGTATTTTCGAAAATTGTAAATGTTAATATTGCGAAAGTACAATATTGAAGATAAGTATTGTCTTAAATTAAATCTGATCCAAAATATCAGATCTTTAAAAAATATCGTGAACAATGTTTGGAAAAAAACAGTAAGTTTCGCATAATTTCTCTTGTTGCTAACGCAATTTTTAAACTTACCATTTTCTTAACAGCGCTCAATATCTTTATCTTTTAATAACTTTTCATGTATAGAGCAAAGGGTGCTTAAAAATGTCGTAGGCTTCACTGTCGCTAAAATCTGAATTATCGAAAAAAAGAAAAGGAATTCTGCGAGAAAGGATACGCTGTTGTAGCACCACTGGTTTTTAAATGCCCCTTCCCCAAGACTTCCTGAAGCCGCTTTTGCCACCGCCGCGCTGGGCTAGGGTTACGTCGGTGGCCGCGTCCTTGACGGCGGCGTCGGCGTCGCCGCCGCGGCCGGCGCGCGGTAATTGAATTAGCACGCGCGACCGCCGCCGCCGCCGCCGCCGCTGCCGCGTGGTCCGCGAAGACGGCGGCGGGGGCGACGGCGGCGGCGAAGGTGGATTCCACGGCTGTGTCCGCCGTGTTGCCTCGTCTCCCGCAGGTGCCGCCGCCGCCGCCGCCGCCGCCGCCGCCACCACCGCTGCCGCCGCAGATGGAACGGAGGCCACCTCCGCAGAGGCGAAAGTTGCCTCTGCCCCCGTCACCGTTCACTGCCACCCGCTTCGCTCCCCCTCTTCGCCCCACGTGACCCTCATTTCTCAGCGAATCAGAAAACTGTGTAATACACGATATATGTGTGTTAATGCAACAAGAAGTTGTAGTTGAAAGCGTAACTAGATTAGTTGCCACTTTTTTTTACAAAAATATTTTCATTATCAGTTGCTTCCGATTGCTTTATCATTAGGTTGAGATCTGTTCCATCAACAGTGCTTTTCGTGTAGAAATGACACAGATGTACTGGGTACTGGTACAGTACTGGGATCGGAATACGATACCAAAGTCTAGAAAGTTCAATAAGATAACAAATATTATTTAGAAAGGTAAAGCTAGATTTTCTCGATGAGATATCTGTTCTTGTCAAAACTGCGCTGTATTGTTGTAGTAAACCTAACCAATTTCTCTTATTATATACTTTGATTATCTCTTGTTTTCCAGTGGTAATATTTCATTCTATGCACAACACCAGTCTCTGCTACAAATACTGCCTTGGTTTAATCGTTAGGACTTTCGTGACAGTTATTGTTAATTACATATGCAACTAACTTATAAATCTAAACAACCAATATCTGCTGGGAATCACATACTAGCATCGTTCTACACATCTATCACCAGGGCATAATATATCCCACCGTTGGAATCCAGTCGGTCTCTCATTTGCCAGTTCGCCGAGTCTAAACACGCAATTTAGAAAAATGTTTGGCTCTACTAACCTGCTGTTGCAACTAGGCGATTTTATATGAACAATTACAACATCTGCATTTCGAAGCCAAGAAATAATGATGTCGTTTCTACTACAACCCACAACTGCTTGTTTGATGATGTTCCTTGTCCTCGCTTCTATAAACTAATGATGCCTTTGCTTCGGCAGACGATCGATTTATGTGGTAAATGACATCTCTTTACCACCCTCATCACCTTTTTAAAAAATACGGGTTTTTAAAACGTACGGGTTCACTAACGGAACTGGTGACACCTACCATCGTTGACGTGTTAAAACTGCAAAAATGGCCATCACACTGTTTGACATAGTATATACTTCTGCTTCTCTCATACCGCCTCAATCCAACACATATGTATCCCAGCTGTCCTCCCCCACCCACCCCGCCGCAGTTTCGTATTACCATCTCAGTTATCCAGATATAAACCTCGTTCGTTCCGGCAAGTGGAATTTGCCGACAATAAAACTAGTAGCGGGATATCTCGAATCCATTCCTTTAGCCACGGCTTCTTTAGAATCAGAATTCTTCTTTAGGCCTCCTTAGGCCTCTAGGCCTCTTTAGAATTCTTCTTTAGGCCTCCCATCTCACACCATGGCTTCTTTAGAATCAACAATATCATTCTTTATACAGGTGTTGTGGTGCGTTAGAATATCGTTGGCATTTTTCATGAAATAATTATAAACGCTGTCATTGCCAACATGCACAACAACTATTGTTGGCAATGACAACGTTTATAATTATTTCATATCATTCTTTACTAACAGAATCATCAAAGTAATGATTCTGGTACAAAGAAAAGATTAAGATGTGGAATCATAGAAACTTCAAAACTCTCCAACACAGACTTTTAAAGACACTTGTTGCCTCTGCTTTTCTTCTACTAGGTATGGTTCCGTACTTCATCCTATCTTATATCTTTGTGGTGCGTATTCCTGTACCGGAAGGGATCTTGTTCCATCCAGGAAGATGAAAGACGTTCCGTTAACCACTACACGCATTAAACACTACCTAAACTACCATAGTACAGCACCGCATCCGAACACGCTCCTTCGCAGTTCCTTCACAGGGGCCTGGGAACTCGCAAAATCCTCTTTCCGAGCTTCGATTCTATCACCGCCGCGGCCACGTTGCCGCCTCCGCCTCGACCGGCCGGCCGGCCGCCCGGCGCGGCAGCCAGCGCCATCGCCATCGCCGAGTGGCCGAACCGGTTTGGGAGTCGCCCGGCCCAGCACAGCCACAGCCAGAGCGAGCTTCCCCCCGCCCCGCCACGCCACGCCGCGCCACGCCACGCCACGCCGAACTCCTCTCGGCCCGCAAGCGAGTTTTTGGTTTGTTTTCTGTTTAGCCTTTTGTTTTTGGTTTGTGTGAAAATAGATAACGCATACGGATAAATGGAACAGGTGCGGAATACGTCTATTTAATTAAGTAGATTTATTGCTCACCCAAGAGTAAACGTGCATGCTGATTCTCCTTTTCTTTGTAAAGTCAGAATAATGTAAGATATTTGTGCCGTGAGGCGCAAGATCAGGCCTTAAGAACAGAGCATCCCATTAATGGGTATTATTATTCTTATTATTATTATTATTATTATTATTATTATTATTATTATTACTATTATTATCATTATTAGTATTATTCTTATTATTCTCATTATTTACTTTTAGACACACGAGACATGTAAGTCCAGCTGATATTTATCTGTATTTTAGTGTTACACGGTGGGAAATGTTGCGTTGGCTGGAACTTGAGAATGGTAATCGGAGAGACCAGAGATTCGCCGTCGCTTTGGAAATGCGCGAGCGAAGGGAGACAAAGTGAGGGCTCGCCTTACCAAGTTGAAGAGGTTCACACCTCTCACAGGTAAGACAACGCGCCAAAGAGTACCGCACCAATGTAATACCTGCGTACTTTACTTACGCCTACCGATTGTTCTACTTACGAGAGAAGTGAGGAAGTGTACGTATTTCTTTGACATCACTTTCAAACTTAATCTGTGTCTCCACATTAATTTTCACATTAACTCGACGTTTTACTTGCTGAGAGAAAGAAGAAAATAAGGTAAATCCTTGTAGAGGCCTCAAAACTCTCACAACCTTCTCGTTTCACGAAAAGAGCTGAATTCGCTAAAGCGCCGTGCACCACTTTGTTCCTAATAGTGCTTGTATCTAGTCTTTAAACTATAACTATCACAATACAAATACAGTTCTGCTTCATCATAATTACCATCTACGTCACGCTTATTCTCAATAAATTGCAGTAAACGGACCAAAAACAAGAAAAAAAAACATATTTATTTCTGAATACACAACAGTCAACAAATTACATCCGCAAGGCAACACACCGGTCAAAACAGAAGATTAGTTACACCTTCCAGCGCAGTTGTATTGCCCGATCCGTACCGCGGATGGTGCTGCGCAATGCATGAAAGAGCCGGACGAGGGGCCTGAGCGCAGCCCAATCCAGCCCGACTCGGCGTCGACGACGTGAGAACTCGCGTCTAATAAGTTTCTCCCGAGCCTCCTCCACCACCACCGCGACACACACACACACACACACACCACACACACACACACACCACACGGACACACACACGCTCGCACAAAAACCCGCGCGGCTAGTTAGCGCGATCGCAATGTAATGAATAGATTATAAAGCTCATTATTTTTTACCGGCGCGCGGGTAATGGAACGTCTGCCCGTAATTGAAACTGCGCGCCGAGCCGCGCCGCGGCGGAGCGTCGGGGCCCAGACGCTTGTTTACCGGCGGTAATTGGCGGTGGCCGCGGTGTCCCCGGCCGGGGCCCCCCCCTAACAGAATAATGAAATCTTTTATGTCGAAAATTATGTGTTACATTCGCTCCTAATGCGGGCTAAAGTCGGCGGGCGCTCGCGGCGGAGGCTGGCAAAGCCTCTTGGGCGGAGCGCCCGCCGCCCGCCGCCGGACGAGGGGCGAGAGCCGGCGACGCGGCGCGCGCGCGAGGTGGGAAACGTGGGGAGAATGGGGGGGGGGGGACAAGGAAACGGCGGAGGGGAGAAGTCGGACGGGTGAGGATGGTGGCGATGGCTGGAGTGGTGGAGCTTTGATTGGACCTGGAGGAAGCGACGGCCTTGTGGTTGATTGATTTATTGTTTTATTGTGTGTGTGTGTTGTTTTTTTTTCGGGCACATCATCTGCTATGGCTGTCACTGTTGGGCATGTCAACTACTACAAGTGCGGCCAATAGTCCTGTTAGTGTAGTGTGTAGTGGATAATTTATACCGGGGGTGGAGGTGGTTCCTTCCGCGCTGCACGGTGGGATCCGGCGCCGACCTTCACGTCGGCTTGCGACCTTCACGTTGGATTTCCCCTTCCCAATATCTCCCCCCAGCGAGCCGCCGCCCCAGCCGGTGCAAACGCTTGGCTCCCGACTGATCTCTCGGTGTGAGTGCTAGGGTAGTGCAGGTAACAGGGTGGAAGTCAGAAGTGAGGATACGACAAGGAGAAGAAAGAAAAGATCGGTCCTTGGCGGTTTATAAGAATACTGACATTCGGGGTTGAACGTAGAAACCACGGAAAACTGCTGATCAAAGCAGCCCAATGCTAGAATTCTCCTGCAAGCAGCGACTGAATTCGACCGAACTAGTATGCAGAGAGCTACGGTAGAAATTGCGTCATCGCGAGGACTTGAACACTGGAATAATTGTAAACGTTGTCATTGCCAACAATAGTACTATTAATAGCAATACCACTATTGTTACTAATTGTTAATATCACTATTGTAGTGTTAGTAATACCACTATTACTAGTAATACAACTATTGTTGGCAATGACAACGTTTACAATTATTTCCTGCAAAATGCCAACGATAACGCACCACAACACCTATCTACCTTGAACACTGGGCCTAACGGGCCGAATCGTTGTCAGCAATAGCCAAGCAGTAGCTGTCAAAGAGGTCCATTTGTATGATACTCCCTCTCTAGTAAGATGATAATGATGAGAATTATAATTGTTGACATTAGCAGCAATATAAGCAAAAGTAATTCCAAGTTATTTGTACCGACGTTCTGCAATGCTTTGGGATGCAGAAATCGTAAAAGCACGTTACGATGATAAAAGAGTTGAGAGATATTGAAGATAAAATCGCGTCTGTAGTCTCGATAGTGACATGTGACGAAACATTAACAATTTACTGAAACAGAAGTTACTCATATTACCTGAAATAAATTATAAGTGTGATAATTCTATACAGAGGTTTTCTGAATTATTTTCACTGAACAAATACATTGCACATCAACCACCCGTTTGCGTGCCACCGAAGCTGCTCCCTAAGGCTTGGAGATTCATCCTTATTACAGAAGTAAAAAGCAAGATTTTTCAAATTAAAAATCCACATTAAGAGCGCATAGGCCTGTCGTCCTCTGACCAGATTTTCTTAGGATCACACAGTTGATGTTGATAACAAAATAAAATAACCGGACGGCGTTGAAGCAAACGGGTGAGAAAACCGCCCACGCGGCGGCTGGGCGGCAATGAATTAGGCGGCGGCGATGAGGCCAAGGGCGAGGGCGGAGATGAAGGCGGCGCCTTTCCCCCGGGGGCGGGGGCGGGGGTGGGGCGGGGGCGGGGTGGGGGGCCAGGGCTGGCGGGCGAGGCGCCGCGTCGGAAGCAGCGGCGAGCGCCGAGGAGATGTTCAGTACATAAGCAACTTTTTGTCGGCAATAAGCCCGCTGGGTTTTTGCGGCCGCTGGAGGATTTGGCGAGCGCTAGCTTCGGAGGCGGCGGCGGAGCCGGGGGCGGGGGGCGGTGAACGTGCAGGTAGAAGCGACTCCCTAGGGCGTTGCACGGTACAGCCCGCGCCGGCCGCCGCCGCCGCCGCCGCCGCCGCCGCCGCCGCCGCCGCCGCCGCCGCCGCCGCCCGCCCAGAATGCCGCCGCGCGTGGGCACAGAGCCGCTCGCTTTTACGAAGAATCGACCGTCGTGTACTTTTCGCTGCTGCGCGCCTGATTGTTTACGTGTAAAAAGGATATTACAGTTATTTAAGTCGTTAGGCCAATATAGAAGAAATAACGGACGCGGATGAGGTTTGTAAACCGAGGCGACAGTCGCGGTGGATAACCAAAAATTTATTTCTGATATCGGTCTTGTATCATTTAATACATTTCTTAAAAGAAACATTCACTGAGATATATCTCATCTTTGTACAGGAATACGCGACGCAAACTTTAATTACAACAATTTTTTTGATTCTTCTAAACGGGCACTTTGACTTCGGACACTTAACTTCCACGGACGCGTTAACTTCTGTCAATATTCTTCGGACGCTGACCGTTATGAATGAGTTCCGGCCTTTGGTTTCGTTGTGTCGATATAACAGTACAGTGTTAAGAAAAAGTAATTTACTAATATGTAGAGAACATATGCGGAAAAGTCACACGTATCGACGCTGAAGTTTAAGTGAAATCAAATAGCCGTTGTGAGCGCGCTTTGCTTCTAAGATAATAAAGAAAAAATCAATATGCTCATTAAGAACAATAGAAAAGAAAAATCTGAGATTAAAAATTAATTTATTTGTTCTTAAACTCTACTAACGCAGAACTGATTATGAGTAGTGTTCTCGCGAAATACCAGAAAGATATTCACCCATCGTCTCCCGTGTGTAACAAACTTTTACTCAAGTTACTCTCGCATGTTTCACGAACAGGTGTTACATCCGAGATCAATAATTTAGATATTACTATATTAATACCGCCAATTACTAATATTTACGTACTTAATTATGTAATATTCTACAATTTTTACGACAGAGTAAACAGGACTTTCATTAAGATGAAGATATTTCAGTTTTTTTACTGTGGCTGTAAATGGTTATTATGTTGTTCTAGTAATAATGGTAATTATAATAAAACTTAAACTTGTATTTGAATATTGAAGAAATGTACAATTTTCTATACATTTTTGTTCACTTAAAAATACATGAAGAAAATTGTTAAATGTTCAGAACAATTTCTGAATAATTTATAATAGATGTGATGTTCTGGAATACGTTGCTAATTCATTCAATTCACACTAGCACATGCAAACAGTGAACAAGTTTCTCAATATGGTATTAAAACAAAAACCAGAAAGGAAAGCGTAATTCTATTCGCAATTTTTCTTCAAATATGGTAATAAAAACTGCTGACAACTTGGAAATCACTAATATTAATAAGAATCCACGAACATTCCCAATACTAATGAAAACGGTCTAACCAAAAAAATACTTGCGAATCACTCAAAAATTAATTCAGATACACTAAGTCGATTTCGTAAACAAAAGTTCTAGATTCTCCAACCAATATACTTAATTGCAATTTCTCCATGCAGTACAATAGAAATAAAGGAGAAATTAATACTAGATTATATTCTAGTCTAATTATATTCTAGAGAAGATATTCTTGTTGCATTACTCAATACCAAAATGAAGATGGGAAGTTCTTATATGTTGGCCTTGAGCTATGGGACAGAAAGACGAGGTAACGTGTGGCGATATACATCCAAGAGGGATAACAGAGAGAGAGGGGGGGAGAGGTGAGCGAGAGAGATGAACGAGGTTAAGAAAACGAGAATGAGAAAATAAATACGTATCAGTTGCTGAAACAGGCAAAAAAGAAGCAAATATTTCTTTCCAGCATTATCATTGCAAAGATTATTCATTGCATTCACGCACATTCCCGGGTAAAATCAACCGAGGGTTAAAGCCAACTTACTTGACTCCCAGTACGCCACACCACCTCCGTCACATTCGAACCGAAACCCGTGCACACACATTACGCATGTTTCCCCCTCACCAAATAAAACAATAGCGGCCGACCGCCGGGGAGAAAACCCCGTACAAAGGAGCCCTCCGAAAGCCGGCCGCTCGCCACGCCGTCCTCAGCGGCGCAAGCGGCGACCTCACAGGGCTCGAGGTGTCCTGCGAGCGGCTGTCGCGGGGTCCTCCTCGCCTCCTCCGCAGCCTCTTGGCGCGACTTGAGAAGCCGCCGTCGCCCACGCCGCCCGCGCCGCCGCCGAGGCGCCTGTTTGCCCAGCGCGAGGTCAATATTTGACCGCACGCACACGCGCGCTCACGCACGCATTCACGCACGCGGCCGCGCGGCGACGCACTCGTCCACGCACCGGCCGCCCGCCGGCCAGCGCCTCACGATATTTCCCAACCGGCCGGAATCGTTTGGCTTTCTGCATTCCTCGACAAACACCCGCTTCTCGGAACGGCGGCGGCGGGCATTGTGTCCGGCAAAGGGCGAGCGAGGAGGGGAGAGGAGGGGAGGGGAGTGTGAGATGGCGGCGGCGGCCGCGTTGGAAGAGGAGAGCGGTTGTGGAAGCGACTTAATGCACGGGTGTAAACGGGGGACGGTCTTCGTCGAATTTTGTAAAAGATGAATAAGCTTTAACCTAATAAGATAGCTTTCATCATCATTATTATTATCATCATCATCGATGTGGTCATCAGAGAATTCACGGTTTTATTAATTTGGCCTGATCAATGTTCCCTTATGTCACTTATTTCAACGATCCCTTATTTCACTTTTCGTCTGAGAGCTTCTTCAGCTGCTCTGCACTTTGCCACTCAGGTTTTCATCGGGATGAATTTCTATTGGGATGAATGTTCAAATTGTTCTTTGTAACGATGTTAATAGAAAGAGAAATTAACCCAATATTTTGTACCATGGACAGATCTACAAAAACGAACGTATGTGCACATTGGTAATCAGTTATCTATTTACATGAAAGACGCACGTTGGTTAAAAAGTATAAATAATTGGCATTCATATTCATTAATACTTACGACATTTAATGTTTTATAGCCTTAACATAGCATCACCCAATACGAGTGTGTCAAAACGAGGAGACAGATTCCATTCCGCTGCGTGCACCTTACAATTCTGATTTCAAAAGGCATTGTCTTTCAAGGACCTCTCTCGCGGCGTAACGAACGCGGGGCCTAGCCAGTAACTTTTCTCTCCGGAAAGCCCTCCGCCCAAGAAGCCGCAATTCGCCCTCAGGCGGCGTGGCGCCCTGCCCGCCGCCGCTTCTGGCGGCGCCTGTACCGTCCGACGCCGCCGCCGCCGCCGCCGCCGCCGCCAGGTCGGTCCGCCATAGTTGCTAACAGTTTAATATTCATGCGCCCTTTGCGGACGGATTATGATGCAAAGCGGTCAGCAGCCCCCGGCCCGCTGCTCTGACGAGGAGCCCCCGCTAACAGCCCGGACTAAGCTACACTCCAACTACTAATGACCGCTTAGGGCTCCGCCGCCGCCGCCGCCGCCGCCGCCGCGGCGCAGCAAGGAGCGGCGGGTGGCGCCGGCTGGCGAGCGCGCGCCCAAACACACGCGTGGGCGCAGTGCTGCGCGGCGGTTCCTGCACGAGGGCGGGGGTGAGGAGGGGGCGGTGGTGGCAGCAGTAGTAAGCGTGGCGGTGGCGGAGGTGGCGACGGAAGCAGTGGTAGTAGTAACGGCGGCTGTAGGAATGGCTGTGGCGGCGGGGGTGGTGGCGGCGGCGATGTTGGCGGTGGCGGTAGGAGGGAGGAAGGAACTACGAGTGCAGTAGAAGTGGAGGTGGTAGTGACGGAGGTAGGAAGGCGGTGGTGTTGGCAACGATACGGGTGATGGTGATGGTGGGGGCGGTAAGGGTGGGGCCGATGGCGGCGATGTTAGAGGTGGTGGTGATGGCGGCGACGGTGAGATGGCGGTGATGGCGATGGTGGTAAGGGTGGTGGTAGAGGCGGCTGTAGACCTGGCAGTGGTGGGGACGGCGGCGGTAGAGTGGCGGTGGTGGCGGCGGAGATGGTAGTGGTGGCGGCAAGGAGGCGACGGCAGCTGCGCGCGCCTGCCGCCCGCTTCCGCCCCCGCACCTGCCGCCCCTCCGCCCCCACAGCTGCTTATGAAGCGTAATGGCCGCCTCCAAAAGCAGAAACTCGCCGGCTTTGGCCGAGCTAATGAATTTGATAACTCGGGCACTTTGCGGCGGCGGCGGAGAAGGAGACGAGGGAGCGGCGAGGTGAGACGAGACGGCAGAGAAAGAGAGAGAGGGAGAGAGGGCGGGGGCGGAGAAACGGACGCGCCCGGCTGAGTAAATAAGGCGGAGGCAGGAGCTGCAGGTGGCACAGGAGACGGCGGGAAGAGGAGAGAGCGGCGAGAGAAACTGGCCAATGGGGAGGGAAGTGGGTGGATAAATAGATGGATGGAAGGTAACGTGCGAGGGGAAATAGTGGTAGGTGACTTTCGGAGGGAAAGGGGATACGAATGACGAACATTAGGATAAATAGAAAACACGATAAGCGATGAGGATACTGGAGAGCCTGCAGTAGATAATGAGGAGACAGTTGCGACGCTTGCATGGTTGTGAGTATTGAGCATTGAACAAGTGGGTGGATTGGGATTAACTGTTGGACGTACGTTTAGGGATCAGATGGAGTAGGGAGGGGGTGAGCAGGATGCCAAATGGTAAGGGTGGTTGGAAAAGGAAAGATGAGCGAATCTTACAATGGGCACATAGGTATAGAGAGTGGATGTATGAGCGCCGGTGGGGGAGGTGGGCGATTGACGATGTGGACTGGCGCTAAGCGATCTGCAACGACGTCCGTGACAAAACGCGGACCGCACGAGGTTCATGACTCGGCGATAAGGCGGGCGATTGGGCGCAGGGCACGCAAGTGTTGGGCGAGCAGGTGGGAAAGCGACTGACTGGTCGGGCGGCAGACGGGCGCTGGGCGGGCGGCGTCGGCGTCCCCGGCGAGGGCCGAGGCAGGCACGGCAACGGCGGCGGCGGCGGCGGCGTGGCGGCGGTGTGGCGCGGGGACGCGGTATGACTCGCGTCCGCAAACACTCGCCGATGGGACGACCAATTAGCACAGCGTCGCGCCGTTTGATGTCGGCGCTGAAAGGCGCGGCCGAGAGGCGACGGCGGCGGTGGACTTGGAGGCAGACGGCGGCGGCGGCGGCGGTGTGAGAGCTGCGGGAGTGTCTTCCCCTCCCACACTCGCCGCCGCCGCAGCCGAACTCCTCCCGTCCGGGGAGGGACGCCGCTGGCTTTGCGGCACCGCGTCGAGGTATGTGTAGGGTGTCATTGCCCAGACGAGATTCACGTGGTTCCCACATGACTGGAATAAGAATGTCGAATTCTTTTCTTCTCATTAGATTATTTTAAAGATTTTTTTGATTGATTATTTCGTATATTGGCTCTGACATTGGTCCCGTAAGTGCAGGGAATGTTTTTATCACAGGAGGTGACGGAGGTTCTGCCCTGATGGGGAGATTCACCGCCGACCTACACGTCGGCATACTGGTTTTCCCCTCTCCACGTAGTATATCTTCCAATGGTCCGCTGCCGGGACCAGATTTAAGCTCCCGACTGGACTTTTTGACACGCGTGGGAGGGTAGGGCACGTACACGTGAATGTGTGTGGGTAAGGGATAAGGATAGGACAAGAAAAAGGAAGGAAAGATTTCGCGCGATCTGTGACCCGCTTGTTAGGGTACTGCCCCGGTATTCGTCTGGTGTTGATCGGAGAAAGCGCGGAAAACCGATCAGACGGCCGTTAAATTTCTTCGCCAGAGAAGGCCGAATTAGGTCTTTTTATCTATCTAGTGTCTGCCATCATCAAGACTCGAACCTCAGAATCACCTGGTTAGAGGTACTATCAGTTGATGCTCAGAGCCACCACAGCAAGTAATTGTTTCGAAAATGAAACAATATTTTCAGATATTCTCAGTGCGGTTTGTGATAAGGCGTAAAGTACGTTTTCTCCAATAAAAAAGCAAACAATTCAAAAAAGCGAATCATTAAGCTCAACATCTGGGGCCAGAGCACGTCAAAATTTTAGAAGTGTTAATAATTCAAACGAATCTAAATGGAGCTACAGTTCTTCACGAGAATGACTAAAAAAGGTTATTGTATTTTTTCAAGATAAACACATAAAATTCTGGTGCCATTTGATATTAAAGATCACGTGGTAAACACACTCGTAATGAAATACGTAATGTTGAATATGTCTCCGCGAATGAACAAATATTCATTCCAAGAGCAAGTACTTTGCCTGAAGTTATTCAATTTCAGCAGTTCCAAACAAGAGGCGTTTCCCCAATCAATAAATCTATTACAAGACGCCACGCTATGACTTCGGGAGAATAAAGTAGAGTGTGTTAAGTAGAGAGTGTGGATTGGAGGGTGCTAAGAGCGAAGCGAATGGAGTGTGGAGTGGAGGGTGTGAAGTGGAGAGTGTGAAGTGGCGAGAAATGGGTTGGAAACCGTGGAGTGTAGAGTGGCTGACTCGGAGAGGGAAATCACGGGACGGACGGCGGACGGACGGGAAACGGGTCGAGTAGCGGGACGAGGCGTGGGCGGGGAAAGAGCAGGGCAGCGGGGGCGGGGGCGGGGGCGGGGCGGGGCGGAGCCAGTCGCACCAAGGCGCAGGCGGCGGCGCCAAAAAGAAGCGGCTCCGCGACAGTTAATGAGGCCGCGAAAAAGTCCGCCGACCGCCCACGCGCGCGTAATCTGCGAGGATACGCGCCGGCATTCACGGGGTAAGCGAGAGCTTCGGTCAAACGCCGCCGGGCTTACGCCAGCGACACTGGCGCGCCTCAAAAGTGGCCCGTTAAATGCGGCGTGGAATAATGAAGAATCGCGCCGCCGCTTCTACAACGCTTTGGAGGAAAAGTGCTGTTTCGAAAAAAAAGTGTTCTGTTTCTGCGTAATGCTAATTGACCAATTTACGGCGAAGTCTGTTTCGGGATGGGTAATTGATGCCGACTTAGGTATCGAAAAGTTGGCTTCAATTCAGACAGTACGAGGTTTTGCTTTACAATCTACAAAGCACTAACAAAGGTTTCGCGTTTCAAATCGTAACTCTTTCAACTAATGTTGCTTTGAAGTCCCACGTGAACTTTTAGACACTCCTGGTAAACTCACACACTATTATAATCGTTTGACAGACACAGTCAAATATATAAACATACAATTAACTTAAAATCTATATGTATGTGAGGAAAGATTGCTTTGAAAAGGAAGCATTAGTAATCCAAATAAATTATACTCGTTAGTATTACTTTTATCAAAAATAAAATATGTTTTAGTACACAACATAGTAGATCATGATAAAATCATAATAATAAAAATTACGAGAATCAGCAGATATTATAATTTGATTTACTTAAAAAATTTGGTGGCCATTATCTCGTGGGGATTCACTACGGTTTATTCACGTCTTCCCACCACCATTTATCAAAATCATGAACTCTTAATCATGTTGTTCTCTCAGTGCGAATAATTTTATTAATTTACCGGCTGGCAGTCAATGGGATATATATTTCAATTATACTATCAAGAATGTTGCACTAATAAAACGATGATGTAATTTACAATACTTTATTTCTTATGGCAATCACAAAGAATCAATCAGTTGAGCACACCTGTTTAAATATAACAAATTGTTTTCCCCCAAAAAATATTAACTGGAAACAGAATCTTCTCAAACTCACAGTTTTATACAGTTTTCTTGTTCGTACATTAGCATAGGAACGTGTAGTCTGTCCGACACGACCGGCCGACCAGCAAAGATTGACCGTCAAGCTGCATCGTCCAGCAAAAAAGATTCCGCTCGCTCTGGAGGAAATTTTATTGGCTACTGAACACGCAGCGGGCGCTCTTGGGGGCCGTGCGGCGGTGGGCAGTGCGCGCGCGCAGCATGCACGTGCCTCACCAGCGCCGCCCCGCGGCCGCGCAGCTGGCGCGCGAGATAAGCGTGTGCAGCGAGGGGAGGAGGCAGTGGAGGGGGTTGAGGAGGGGAGGGGAGGGGCGGCCGCGCACTCCACGCTCACCCGCGCGGCCTGCGCCTCCGCGTCAGGAGGCCGCCCATAAATTACGGAAGGCAAATTTGGAGTATTTTGAGTACCCCCTGTAAAGCACCTATAACGCGGGCCCTAAACAATTACTTACCACGTGCGGTAAGACCCCTTCCCCAATTTACAATAAGAAAAAAAAATCAATTATGAGCCAGTAACAATGAGTTGTATTAGTTTTATTTGTGTTATATAATCAAGTTTATGGTCAGAATAATTTGGCGATGCGGACTGCACCTAACAATAATTCCGGGAAGAGGTTTTGAATGATGGACGGACGCGTAGGCGAGAAAATTTCTGGCAGCAAGCCGTCGTGGATGACGCATGGGCCATGAGGCGTCAATTTACTTGGATTCTAGAATGTAATATAGATCCGTTTTGAACATTTTCTTCGCAATCGAACAGATTCAATGAATACATCATTGATGAAAAAATATGTCCATTTATTGTAACATATCACCTATACATTATCACTTTTCAATTCATTTATTTTTAATTTAATTTGTTAAAATTTTATTTTTTTTAGAACAGGACTAATTAAAAGAATTATTTCAGCAAATGATGAAACATTTTAAAAATGAATATCACCGTCTCGTGTCAGTAAACTGCGATTACTCCTCTACTCTACGTAACAAAGCGTAACGCTGCCTCAAACCGCCTCCCCCTTCTTTAGGGTTAGCGCGATTTATGGACGACCCCTCACCGCCTCCTCCGTTCGCCCCGGTTGTCTCTCTGCAGAGCTGCACACCACCAACGCGCATTTGGTGGACCCGAGCGAGTGGACAGTTGCGTGGGTCCAGTGCACAGAGCGCGTGCTGGTTGTCCGCCTCACGTTCGATTCCCGGTCGAAGCGGGAGGAATTTGTGATGGACGCGCGACAGGTATGGTACTTCCGTGCCGCCAGCAGACAGGTGATGTGTTTCCCTTCTCTGTATTTCATCGCTTGCACACCGCCGCCCTTAAAACCAACTTTTACCTTCTGTATTATTTTCGGTCCTCGACGTTTTATTATTTCATCTGTTTCGATGGCTTGGGCTCTCCTGTAGGTAGTTGCTCACACACAGCCTGAACGAACAAACTAAACTGCTAGGGTCAAAATATTATATACAAGTCAGTGAATGCGACTCTTTGAAACAATGAAGATTGTTTGTTTTACACACCATTGCCATTTTGTATTCGTGCCACTCCCTAATGACGCGATGGCGAGCAAGCAGAGAGCTGATTTTGAGCTTTCCTGGGCAATTACGAAATGCATGTTTGTCGGCCTTTGCCTACAACGCAAAATCACGCGATGCCTTTTCGCAAGCCAAAATCACAGAAGGCATTACACTTGCCTTTACACAGCTTTCAGCTACGAATCTCATATTAGCGGACGTACCGCATGCGTTTTGCTGTGGTGTCTATCACATGAAACTGCGTAATCCGTCAAAAATGTTAATAAATAAAAATTAATAAATTAAACCTTAACAAACTGATGAAATCATTTCCGCTCGGGGAGGGGTGGGGAGCGAGGCCGGGTCGGAGGCTGGGGTGCGGGGCGTGGAGCAGCAGGGCGCGGAGCCCGGGCGAGGAGCGGTAGTAACGGCACACCGCCCCGCGCGCCCTCGAGACCTGGACGGCGGCATTCGAATACCGGACAGACCAGTCCGGGCCCGGCGTGTTGCCGCGCCGCGCCGCCCTCCGCCCGTTTCTTTTTCTTACTCCGTTTCTCGCATTTCTTTCTCTTCCTCTCTCTCTGCGTCTCTCTCTCTCTCTGCGTCTCTCTCTCTCTCTCTGCGTCTCTCTCTCTCTCTGCGTCTCTCTCTCTCTCTCTGCGTCTCTCTCTCTCTCTCTGCGTCTCTCTCTCTCTCTGCGTCTCTCTCTCTCTCTCTGCGTCTCTCTCTCTCTCTCTCTGCGTCTCTCTCTCTCTCTCTGCGTCTCTCTCTCTCTCTCTCTGCGTCTCTCTCTCTCTGCGTCTCTCTCTCTCTGCGTCTCTCTCTCTCTGCGTCTCTCTCTCTCTGCGTCTCTCTCTCTCTGCGTCTCTCTCTCTCTGCGTCTCTCTCTCTCTGCGTCTCTCTCTCTCTCTGCGTCTCTCTCTCTCTGCGTCTCTCTCTCTCTGCGTCTCTCTCTCTCTGCGTCTCTCTCTCTCTCTGCGTCTCTCTCTGTGTGTCTCTCTCTCTCTGAGTCTCTCGCTCTCTGTGTCTCTCTCTCTGTCTCTCTCCCTGTCTCTCTCTGTCTCTCTCCCTGTCTCTCTCTGTCTCTCCCTCTCTCTCTCTTTTCTTCTTGTTTCCTTCTGGGAGGAGTGGGTGCTGCACGCGTCGGCGCCCAGGTCGAGCAAGGTGTCGGCATGCGCTCGCGGGTCAAGACTCCCGCTTGTTTTGCTTTCTGCGCCGTGTGTTACAGCAGCGAAAATACGCCTCGCGAGCTACAAGTTGTTATTCGCGAGCAAATGGTTTGCCTGTGTGTAGCGCAGATGATAGAGTTTGCGAAATGCAGGCCGAATCGTCGTGCCGAAGGCTAGGAATGCAGAAACCTTTGCGTGGAGGTATCCGACACGGAATTTCTGGATTCTTGTCCTTTACGAACATTAATACCTTAAATATCCGTCATGAATGCTCGTTGATATCACGATTAAGGCTTCAACTAACAATAGGCGACGATTTGGGAAAGAAAAGTGACTATCTCGTGAACACGACATAATACAGGGTGCATTATACGCAAATATGTTTTTATGACGAGAATAATATATTGAATATATTCATGCCCGTACAGCTTTCTTGGAGAGAACAAAAAAAAGTCCAATGACCTAATAGTTCGTCAGAAGTCAATCGTTCAGACTTCATCGTTTGTGGTACATATTAATGACGAAGAAACATCACTAATTCCTGACATTTGAGAGCAGTTGCGGGACGCAATCAGCATGGACAGGTGAAATCGCGTGGGGTCACGGGCTAAGGAGGGCGAGGCGGCATTCGACTGTTCCACGCCGGGCTGAGGCGGGGAGAGCAACGGGGGGGAGGGCCGAGCGGGGTGGCGTCGGAGGGGGCAACGAGTGCGTCGCGAGAGCGAAGAGAGGGCGGGAGGGCGGCCGCCGAGGGCTGCGGTCCCCGAGCGACACCCGAACTCGCCGCAATTAAGTACGAGCGGTAATGATACGCGTGCGGCGGGGCGCGCAGGGGACTGGGCGGGGGCGGGGGCTTGCGCAGCTCAGCGGCCCAGGGCGGCGTGGGCGGGGACGCAGGGGATGGAGGCGGCAGGGCGGGGCGGGCAGGCGCCCGTTCACATCAGCGTCACCGCCCCCGCCGCCGATCGCGCGTCGGCCCGATCAATTCGCGCTGTCCGCGGGAACAAGCAGCAGTTTTCAAGAGAATTAATGGATGTTGATGGGAAATTTTGATGGGTCGGCGGGGGGCACGGAGGACCGGAGGGTCCGCCGGTCGGCCGTCGGGCCGGCCTCCGCCGGACACGCGCGTAAAATGAACGCAAAAAAAAAAGGAGTGCGGCAGTTTAAAAGGTTCCAATCAATTAAAGCTCGCCTTGAGCATTCAGATTAATCAGCGGAAGGGGCGGCGGCGGCGGCGGCGCCGGGGCGAGACGGGGTGGGGCGGGGTGGGGCGGGGCGGGGCGGGCGAGGGCGGACAGGCGGCGGTGACGCCCGCAGGTGGAGCGTCCGCGGACGAGGGCACTCGGGTGATGCGGTGATGAGGCTCTCGTCGCCCCGCGCGCGCCCCTCGCCCTCACCCACACTCGCCCGCGGGGCGAGGCGCCACCGCCCGCCCGCCCGCCCGCAACAGCCGCGCCGCGCCGCACGGAATTCCTGCGGAGGAGGGAGGCGCGATTGCCTATACGGGACCCTCGCAAAAAGAAGGAGTATTTACTCGCCGTCGGCCGGTCGGCGCTTCGCCCAAATTAGATACATACAGAGGTCTGCCCAGGAGAAGGTTGTCGGCAGCGCGGGGGCGGGGCGACAGCGCTGCTTTCCCGAGCGACGAAACGAACGCACCACGGAATCCAAGGGCATTGTCAAAGGGAACTTCGCCGATCGAACGTCATAAATTTCCAGAAGCAAACGAGAGTTTGATTTCCTCATCCATAAAATGTAAGAAACCCTTCTAAAGGAGCTTATTTAAATAAATATGGAGGTACGCGAGGGGGCCGTGTTTGGGCTGGCTGCTTCAGATCAAAACCGCGTAGCTTTCCTTTGAAGGGCGATCAATCGGCCCTGTTATTACGTGAGAAGGGCAGACCGCCTTTCCGAGAGCGCTCGTCTCACGTGCGAGCACGTACAAGCGCCGCAGAGGCCAAAGGCCCACAGCGACCCCAAGGCCCTTGCGCGCCTTATTGGAAGCGATATAATGAGGATTATTGGTGCGGAACTATTTCGAGGAAAATTTTAAGAATTAATAATGCGAACACATTTTTTCCCTATTTTCATTCTGCGTGAACAGATACCTTACGTAGAACATATAGCTGCGGCACCAAGAGTATTGAACGAAACGAAAGGTTCCAGATTCGAACATTACATAAGGCTTGAACGTTTTCAGTTGGTGATTGTGGCGAAGGACAGGGGGGGAATGATTCCATATTACATGGAATCATTCGCACCACCATTCAATAGATTAATTCAGTTTATTTTCAGTGCCTAAAATAAAATGGCAAAATAAATGACAATCTCATGCACATGCTTATATATTAGTTTCTAAACTTTATTTCTCAAATGTATGCGAATTTCCTTCTGATCTGTCACTTCAAAAAAAGTTCTCGAATATCGTAAATAATCTAGACCCGAACATTCTTCTGACAATCCCGTTTATTAACAGAGGAACGTCATTACACTTTTAGGTAAATCTCCCAAAAGCTAATAAATTGAAAAGCGTGAAATCCCTGACGGTTGTTCGCGAGAGAGGTACTTGCTAGGTTCAGGCCGTGACAGGTGAGCCGGGCGCGGCGAAAACGGGGACGACACGTGTAAAGGCCCGAATCACGTCGGAGCTCTGCCGAATCCCACCCAAGCCCCAGTGATCCCGTTCCGTCGTTCCCAAGTGCTGCGGGAACACATGCACCTGTGACCGTCGCCTTCGTGCTTCGGAAACATCCCAGCTATTTCCGAGAAAGAACTTACGCAAGAAATCATCTTCTTTTTGGGCCGGCGATTCATCGGTAATACTCGATCGTTATTTGGAAGGGAAGTACCGAAAGAGGAGGAAGAAGAAGAAGATGTGAAGGGGGGCGATCGCGGCGCCAAACGCTACGAGAGCATTTCGCAAAAGGATCTTCGAAACTGGAAATTCCACTGTCTGCTTTCGGAGGCACGAGCGAGTACTCAAGCAAACAACTCGCAAAGACCTTCAAAGACCCTGTGAGAGAGGCGGTCGCGACAGGAATTGCAAGCAACGTCTGTCACCTGATAGACTCACTTCTTTTTATTTTCATTTTTTACAACCTGCGTAAAATGCCGTGCTCCATAAACTGGAAATAAGTACCGGATAGAAAGCTCCTCGTCATAGCGTGCCATCTCTGGCATATTTGTTAGCGTTTCTTCCCGCTCGGTGGGTGGGGGAGGGGCCGAACGGAAGTGAGAATACAAGCGTCACAATTAGCGAAACATCGCTCTCAATTACCGCGCACGCTTCAATTAGTACGCATCGCGCGTTCTTCCAGCCGATATTTTATACGTCGGAATGCGACACTGACAGAGCGGCCGCGGCGGCGCGGCGGAAGCCAGGCGGAAGGCTAACGAGGCGGCGAGGCGGCGAGGCGGCGCGGCGGTGGGGCGGGAGAGGGCGGGGAGCGGGGCGGGGCGGGGTGCGCTACGGCAGAATGGGGAAGAGCTGGGCGGGGCGGGGCAGGTGGTGCGGGGCGGGGTGGGGTAGGACGAGCGGGGCGGGGATGCAGGGTGGGGCGAGGCGTGGTAGGGGCGGGCAGCCTGGGAAGGGCGGGTCGCAGTAAGGCGGGGTGGGGAAGGGCGGGGAGGGGACGGCCGGGACAGGGCAGGGCGGGAGGGGCGGGGCAGGGAGGGGCGGGGAAGGGTAGGGTGGGACGGAGGACGGAAGGACAGGGGTTCACGATGGGCGAGGAGAGAAAATGGACAGATAGCAATGACCAGGGGTGGAGGTACGGAAGTAGGGAGGATGTGTACAATGGAGGCCAAGGGAGCGATGGGAGGGCTAAGCGCTAGGAGCGCAGGATGAAGGGATGGGATTAATGGCAGGGCGGGGAAATCAAAAGGTCACGGGATGAGGATGGCAGGGCAGGGCAGGGCAGGGCAGGGCGAGTAATAGGGCGGTGAGCGATACGCGGAGATGGAAGAGGGTCAATGTTGGAGGGAGCGGAGTAGTGCCAGAGAGCGGGTGGGGAGGCTGCAAATGAGCTGAGTGGGAGAGCGGAGACGATGGAAGGAAAATGGTCAGAGGATGGCGCAAATGGTCGGATGGTCGGTGGGAGGGCGGGGTCACAGAGAAGGAGGGAGCGAAGAATAGGCGAGCGAAAGAGGCTGATAGAGGAAGGATGTGAGGAAGACGGGGGGATGCGAACGAGGAAAGGGCAGATGAAGGGGGCGCGGGGCGAGTGAAGAACGGGAGCGAAGCGAGGGCAAAGCTAATGAGAGGGCGGGGACGACGGGATGGCGGGGTAGACGAGAGGTCGGGGACAGAGGGAGGGTGTTGACGAAAGTAAACGTTGTTGTGCAAGTATCAAAATATAAAATTACATAAAGGAAAGAATAAATGTGCTGTAATAAATATAGTATTTTTAAAATTATGAAAAGAGCTGGTTATTATAAAATGTTACTTGCTTCAAATTTTCTGACTGTTTTCGAATTCTTTTTAAAGTTTTTTCAGATTTGACACCCATCGGCACAAAGGGATTAAAGAAGATGATGGGGATGAGCAGGATGAGAGTAACCTAATTGTAGTAGTCACAAAACGACTGAACAGGGAAGGAGCGAAACAACTTGAGGAAGACGGAAGAAACATGATAACTGTATTTCAGCATTTTCAAATGTTTCACGCTGCGTTGTTAGAGAGAGCGGGGGAGAGAAAGAGGTGAAGGTCACAAGAGGAGTTATTGCGGAAACAATGGGGTGATGACGTACGAAGATAAGGGACGCAGCGCATTTGGCATGTCATTAAGGGGAGATGTTAGCAAGAAAAATATCTGTAACACGGGCAATAATGGTTCATGAGTGCGTCATAAACGTGAGCAACAAGTACACCGTAATATGAGTTCCAGTAAGTAAGCAGGTATCATGCAAAGGTGAGCCCAGAATGAACGATAAATATGAAATGAGTAAGAACAATGACAAAATATGAAGAAGAAGAATGGGAAAGAAGCATGAGAAAATGTAAGGTGGCAGGGTCACGTGAAGCTCTAAATGAATATACAACAGATTTCAAATAACACATATAACATAACTGAAGCAAATTCAGGAAATATTCTCATCCCCTTTGTCAACTTGAGAAAATTTTAAAAGATAGCTTTTCGCCCGGTCTACCTTACTATTACAAAATACATGTTTCAAAAAACATGTTTCATCTACTCATATTTCATAATTTAGATTAAAATAAAAAATCAGAATCAATAGTAGCAAAGGGTATCACATGGGTATTGATGAAATTATGACTCACTCTCAAAGTTTTTAAGACAGTGAGGAGGATCCAGAATCAAAATTACGTCGCTAAATAATACGAATACTGATGGAACAAACAGCAAACTTCGTCATCTTATTTGGAATGGAGATCCCGTACCAAGGCCACGTGATCGGGGTGATCGTATAGCGGCGGGGTGAACACAAAAAGCTTGCAATACCCACACGCTTCGTCCCGCCGCCTCCCACACGGTTTAATTAAACGGGCGAGTGGAGGAAGGGGTAGCGATCGGATTGCAAGGCGTCTTTCCACCTCCCACGCTCACAAGGCGCTCACGACCAAGTGGATACCCGCGTAGGTCACTTATGAGAGAAAAGCAGCAAAGTCAAAAGTACGAAGTAAAAAACGTCAAAGTCAAAAGTCAAGCACAGTCAAAAACGCGAACTGTAGTACGAAAATAAATATAAAATAATACAATGAGAAGAAAATCTTTCAACGCTGTAATGGAAAGCTTTTTGAATACAATTTGCACAAAGCTTCTATCTTGATTTCTTTTAATTAGTAGTTTTTTCAAAAGTAGATGGAAAATATCTAAATATGTGTGGCTGTTTCAAATACGTGAATATTGCTTCGCGTTTTCATGGGCATCTCTCCACAGTATGCGCAGCGAAGAATCATTATGAACAAGAAGTAATTGTAATTATATCACATTTTCCTCTTCATTCAATAATCCTTAAATCTCAATATTAGAGATCCTTTCATTAAATGTGAATTACGATTTGTTTTGTACATCTACGCAAGAGAAGTATGACTAACGGATTCAGAGTCACAAAACAGCAATCAGAACTTCCAAAAAAATTACCCAAATGCAGGTAGCAAGACATGGCACTAGTAACAATTTCAAACGGTTCGATTTTCCGCATGAAGAAATTCAATGAATAATCTCGTTTAATCCCTTTGGCCCGCATTTTTATAACAACCCTTTCGCGACCAATTTCGCTCACGACTCACATTCCGACGCCATTAGCGGCCAACAAAAAAAAAAAAGCGGTCTGGCCTCCGTTGTAACCTATGATTTAATGTGGCTCCGACAACACATCGCTGCCTGGCGCGACAATTGAGAGCGCACCACGAACACAGTGTATCTTAATTCACGTTCACCCCCATTTAAATGTGCAATTAAACACATAAACAAGTTGAAATCCACGGCACAGCAATATTTAAAATAATCCGTTAGCCCGCGCAAGCTGGGAGAGAGCCGGCTGGGGCGCGAACACGCGATCGCTCCCACGGCCCCCGCCCCTACACCCCCCCGCCCTCCCCGCCCCTCCCCGCCCCGCCCCGCCCCGCCCCCGCAGCCTTCGCCGCCGGGCGCTGGCCGCTCCGCCCGCTGCCACTCATGGCGGTCATTTCCATCAATACGCTAAACTATGGAGGGCACTTTTTTCCTTCAAAAAATCAATACGTCGATATTATCATTTGTGAAATGCGGTATATACTGTATGAATTGCATATATTGTATGAATTGTAATATGGTATTAATAATTTAATTATATTTACCTTAAATCTTCCCTCCTAAATGTCAGTTACAGACTAGCACTAGTTTTTCTCATTACGAGTAAAATGTCATGAAAAACGAAATTCTCCACATTTAAAACATACATGATTATAGGCAGACACGTGTCTGACATGAAAGTCTCAAGATATTTATTTTTGTTTGTCTGAACTCCGAAAACATTTTATTGACAACCTCTTAATTACAACTTCTTGTTTTAGTATCATAGACACATAGACACACCCAAAATCTTCCAAAACTCACTCGCTCCATACCGGTTAATGAAGTTTCCTGTACACCATCATTCCTGTAGGCCTCGTGGTCCAAATGAGGGAAAATTCTCGGATTTCCTTGGAATATTTTGAGAGACTTTTATTCTACGAATGTATAAAAAATAATGTCATTAAATATTTTAAATATACATTAACCTCACTAAGTCGAACAGCAAATAACTATCCGAGTTTGTTATTTGTAATATGATCGGTGTGCCGTTCCATACTTTATAGCATCCTGTACTAGCAATAAGAAAAAAAACATGTAAAAAATAATCGTCACTTTATGCAATGAGTGTACTCATACGCCATCTTTAGCTGCAACTGATTTATTTGGACTGATCTTAACAGACGGCGGACTTTTCAAAACCTTAACGGATGCCGGCCTTTAAGAACGGCTTTCCGTTCCTCTGTTTGGTTGCATTAGTATGTTAATATTATAGAAGTGCAGTATTACGAGAAATACGTATTACATGACGAGTATGAAATATTACGACAGCTTTGTGGACATGGAAACGATAGAATATCTGTCACCGGAGATTCTAGTGTACCCATCCGAAACAATTGCTAAAATCGCAGGGGCGGCGCGTGCCGCACCTCGCCCAGTTCGGTTCGCATCACCACATTTAAAAATACCCTTCGCCGCCCGGCTCTGCATCGCGAACGCAGCGCGACGGGGGGAGGTGTCGCGCTCGACAAAACGGCAAACGCCGCGTCACCGCAGCTCCGCGCCGCGCCGCGCCGCGCCAGCCGGCGGACAGCACCCGCGGGCGCGCGGGGGCGGGCGGTGGGCGTGGTCCCGGGATAAAGCCGTGAATTAGTTAACAGATTCGTCATTATTGGCTTTGTTGTGCGCCTGGCATATTTATCGTAGTGTCCGGGGAGGACCCCGCGGTGGGGGCGGGGCCGGCGCGGTAATCCTCTCGCTGATGTTTATTAAGCGACCGGCCAGCGGGTCCCCAACCAACTCCCCGACCCGCTCCAGGCCTGTCCTACCCCCTATCCCCGCCACACCCCCACTCGCCCCGCCCCACTCCAACACGCCCGCCTGCCCCGGTGCACTTTGCCTCACCCCGCCGCCTCGCCGCCCCCCGCGCGCCCGCCGCGGACACGCCGCGTTTGTTTTTATTTTTTATGCAGGTGGATGCGCGTGACGTGTCGGCGGCGGCGGCAGTGGCGACGGCGACACGACACGCGCCGTGCCGCGCGGCACCGCCTTTCGCCTGTAATCCGCCGCGGAGCGCCCCACGCGGTTGTCCCACCGCCGCTCGCGCCCGCGCTCTCGTTCGGCCACACCCCTCCCCCGCCCCCGCCACCACCCGTCGCAGCGGCGGGGCTTTTTACCGCGAACCGCTGCCGCCGCCGCCGCCGCCGCCGCCGCCGCCGGTCCTCGCGCGAGGAATGCGATTGTGCCCCGGCGGCCGCCGAGGACGGTCAGGTATGAATGGAACCAAACTAACCCCCCCAAGGCCGGCCAGATCCTCGCCGAGGCGGCGCGGGGCGGCTGGGGCGGCGGGGGAGACGATGGTGGAAACGGCGGCGGTGGTGATGGTGATGCCGACGGCGATTGTGGCAGGGGCAGAAGCGGTGGCGGTGACAGCACGGGGGACGGTTGAGGAGGAGATGACGGGGGTGGAGGAGGTAATGGAGGCGGTGGCGATAGCGGTGGGGACGATCGAGAGGATGAGAATAATAATGGAGGAGGTGGTGACAATGGTGGTGATGGTCACAGTGGTTGTGGCGGTGGCTGCGGTAGAGGAGGAGGTGGTGGTGGAGGCGACGGCGGCGATAGCGGTAGGGGCGATTGAGGTGACTACGGCCACGGCGGCGGCGGCGGTGGTGGTGGTGGTGTGGGGAGGGCAGCGGCGGCGGAGGACACCTGCTGGAGGCCGCGCGCCGGAGCCCGAGGCTGCAGTTGGGGGCGCCCTTTGTGCGGGGCCCTGGTCTTTAGCCCCACGCTTGCTACCGTGCAGCGCCCGTTGGGGCGGGATGGATTTCTCAATCCCTCTGCACAAGAGGCCTTGTCGTTGGGCAGCTACGAAATGTATAATTGATTGGATTAAAAAAAAAAGAAATCTAATGCTGTGGTTTCTATATCGAATTCCGAATTACGCACCCATTCAATATTTCTTTATCATTATATTTCTTTAGAAATTCTTGACTGATCACCTTCCTTAACGGTCTCTGTCAGGTTGACACATGAAATGGCATACACATCTTTCAAAAGGAATAAAAAGTAGAAACGAAGGCGTTCAGACAGACAACTGATTCAAACACGGTCGGTCAAAAGAAAAAAATCACCATTAAAATACAAACAGCGCTTTAAGCCTAATGAACAGTTTTCATCTTATTCAGAAGGAACATTTTTTGTAATAATGGAAACAAGATTTCTTTGAATTATTTAGAACTTACATTGTACTATTTATAATTTCTTTTTATTGCATATCGTTAATTCTCCAGGTATGAAACGAAACTATTTGACATAAATTCTGCAAAAGCGAATATTTACAATATCACGTCGTCTTAAAATACTTACAATATTTTATATACGCCACAAACCGAGCCAGGAACAAATGACGAAGACTTCTCATTTTGGTGAAGTTTTCCAACCGCGTAATAATTTCGAAACAAAAATTATTTCTTTCTCACAGTTCACGAATTCCTGGATAAAGAGCGCGTGCAATTCGAACAAATTCATTTCCCCCCGAGTGCAATTGCCTCTGTCCGAGGCGGAAGACTTCCTCGCATCCCCGCTGGCTGCCGCGCGTCCACCCTGGGGCTACGCGGCCGTGTCCGGGGGCGAGGCCGGGCGGGAGCGCGGGCGAGGGCGAGGGCGCGGGCGAGGACTGGGGCGGTGCCAGCGCGCCCAGCAACCACGCCCAGCGGGCACTGAACACGTCGCCGCGGGAACTGCCCAAGCGGTTATGTTATTTCCGTCAGAATTATCTCCTCCCTCCTTTTTTTCAAATAAGAGGAAATATATTCCGGCGGCGGTACAAGCGCTCCAAAGATGTGCATGTGACTGAGCCGGATAAAATAAATTCCAGCCAATAATATTCCATATAATGTGCCACATATATATTTCCCCCTGTTATCAATATGCAAAGTGGGTGGAGTCAGAAAAAATTGCTTCCGTGCCTACAGCGAGAGGAGCTTGAGCGTGTCATGACCAACGCTGGATACCAGCCCATTCCGCTGATAAGGGTTCTATCCCTTAATATGAGCGTACTGAGGTTTGAGATAGCAAATTTTCCAGACTGCTGATAACACGACCTAAGTGGCCATATTAAAATTAATTATGGAGATAATTCATTCGTGCGCTAACTGTAGTAATGATGATATGAGCTTGAGTGGAAGGTTGTCATATACCTGGCTACAACGCAAAATCAAGACTCAAGTGAATGTTCATCGATGAAGAATACAATCATGCAAATGGGTAAGATAATAAAAGGAATAGCACGGTAAAGTAATTATCAATAATTACAAGGAAAGTTTTAAAAATAAATCACATTGACATAAAAGATAGGAATTCCCCATTTGAATACGAAGAGAGAGTTTAATTAATTACATTTTCAAACAAAACCTCTATTAGAATTCAAGGTCGATTTGCGTACGCTAAGAATACAATCATAAACTGGACAATAATTTTCTCTTGCCATAAGCTACGTCAAAAGAGAGAAACGATTATTTCAAAAAGGACAAAAAAAACGAACTTGGATATTACTCCAGAGAGAGAACGAAGCAAGAACAAACAAAAATATGCAAAATGAAAATGTAGAGAATTTCAACGAATCCTTCAGTAAAGAAAATGACAATAATGATAAACGGTAAAACATGAAAACAATATATGCGAAGAGCGAGAAAGTAAAAACCCCGAAAACGGGGAAGAGCACCAGCCGAACGAGAAAGTGGAGACGACGCAAGAAATATTTCCATCAGCAATTCGCCGAGTGAATGAGGTCAGAAAAATGAACCGGGGCGTCGCGTCGCGCCAAGGCGCCTGCCCTCGCCGCCCCCATCGCCTCCACCGCCACCGCCAACAGCTCCGGGGACGGCGGGCGGTCGGGCGGTCGGGCGCGGGGGCGGGCGCATTCATAGAGAGCGCGCCCTCGTCGGCGCGAGAGGGACAGAAAACATGGCAGCATTTCGCAAATAAGATCGTTCAATTCGCCGAGATTCCCGGGAACGCCCCCGGCGGCGCCACAATGTCGCCTGCACCCGTCCCCCGCCCCACCCACCCCCGCCCCGCCGCAACCCCGCGCGCGCCGTCGCTGGCGTCCCCCAGGGACCGCGCGCCCGCCAAACTTCGCGACGGCGGCGGGGGCGGGGGCGGGGGCGGCGCAGCGACGGGGGCGGCAACTGCGGCGGGGGAGGAGCCCGAAGTCCGGCCTTTGTCTCCGCGCGCGCGGCATAACTTATCATACGTTCGCCGCGCAATTTCGTAATTAAAATTCCTGCCTGCGGCGCCGGGAAGGGGCGGTACGGCGCGGGGGGGGGGGGGGGAAGGCACCTGCGGGCGGTGTCGGTGCCCTCCCCACCCCCCACCCCAGCTCGGAGGCCTCCCTCGACGCCGGCCTTCCCGCCTCCACCTCCGCCGCGGCGCCGGAACGCGCACGTGTGACGCGATTAAGCTGCGGAATCCTCTTAGCGCCGCCCGACACTCGCAAGAACGCCGATTTTTGTAAAACTCCCAGGCGGGTGAGCGCATTCGCTTGAGTACTCGCGTCGCGCGCTCGCCCGCCCGCCCGCCCGCGAGCGCGCGACGCGCTCGCCCACGCCCTGCTGCGGAGCCGGAGGACGCGGCTTTGCATGGAATTACGCGTGTGTGGTAATCCGGAGCTGGAGGCCGCACGGGCGAGCGCGCGAAGGACGGACGGATGGGTGGGCAGCGCCAAGGGCGAGCGGTGAAGGGCGGCGGGAGGGGGGGGGGGCTGGGCGAGCGGGCTGTCGCCGGGCAAGGGATGTTTGGCGGGAGAGAACCGGCCCTACCGTTTCTGTATTGTAGAGTGCTCGCGCAGCCCCAGAAATCTGTCGCCGGGGGTTGTGTCGTTGAACGTTTCCAGCTCTGTGCTGGATCTGCTCGATTCTGCGCGTGGGCGGGAGTTGAGAGGCGCTTTGGGTGTAAATATATGCAGAGACTACCGTGTTACGTGCGTCTGGTATTTGGAGAGAACGGAAAATTTTGTCTGGCACATCTGGAATTAAAACTGCATTGTATTCCTATCGTCTTCTCTTTACGTATATTGTAATGCAAATTAGAATTATAAATTACTTTGCGTGTGAAACCTCAACAGATATTCCAGGTAATACCTAAAAATCTCAGTACTTTCTGCACGGCTTTCTTGTGAGATTGCAAATTTTTAAAATACCTTAAGATTATTATTTACTCTTCTGTCTTTTCAACTTTTTCAGACTGTATTTGGCTCTTTACAATAATTATTTATTAATAATCATTTTCCGAAACCTTGCTGTTACTATTGTCATAAGTCACATGTAATATATTTTTATAAAACAGTTATTTTAATAATTTGTCTTTAAAAATAAAGGGTCGAATACAGTCTCACAATGTTTTAAAATGCATATTGAAGTAATTGTTTCCAGAAAACTGACATTTTTCTCGAAAAAACATTGCACATCGTCTCCAACAAACGTCGTATTTTATGACAGTAAAGAAAATAAATTATTCTCTTCGTGATTTTGTGTTTGCAAAGCTAACCAGTAATAGAATTTGAACAGTGCCGAATACGTTGCACGGCTTGCTTCACTTTCATTATAGACTGCTGAACCGCTAGTGAAATTTTCATGGAATTTCACACACGTAATATTTATGATCATTCGGCAATCAGTTCGAGCTCAATTAAAACTCCATTAACATTATCGAGTTCTCACCTTGTATTCTAGCCCTCACACTTCCCCCACCATTACCTGCCAGTGAAAATAAACAGATTCGCACATGGATAAGCCTAAAAGAAGTGTTAAGTACTTCAAAAGCTATCTAGCAATTTCATTATTTATTTTATTTCATTATTTATTTTATTTTGCTAAGTATTCTTTGCCAATATGAAAGCAAATGTAATAGTTCATAAATAAATTAATTTTTGTAACCCATTGATTAAAAACTTGACATATGTAGGTAAATTGCAAATGTCCAATATAATATTATCATTCCAACCAATCTTGAAAGGTTAAAGAATAATCAACAATTTATAAATTTCTCTACAACATATGCCAATTTCATATTTTACTTCTGATTCAACACTCTGTAACACAGAATAGTTTCTTTCTAAAGCTTGTAAAGAGTGATTTTTCTTAAAACGATTAATTTTTTTACAACCGACAAGTAAAATTACATGCCTTGACTGTAACTTCTCCTCTAAGAGTGGATTTCTACAGGACAACCTATAGTGACAGACCCAACCAATCGAAAACCACGAAATGCAAAACGCGGCCGAGAATTTCGCCCGGAACTTCCTCCAGGCGCCCAACAATCGCCCCCGTTTAATCGCGCCTTAGACAAATCCCGCTTTAATTACCGACGACTGCGACTTGGCCGCATCAAAAGTCGAAAACGAAGGGCCATTATCCGCCGCAGCCACCGTGATGTAACGCAATAAATCACGTCGCCCTTTGGGCCTCGGCGGCGGCGGCGGACGCATTCTGCGGGGCGAGGCCGCATTCTCGCCGCGCCGTCGTGCTACTGCGGCCGTTTAGCACGCGGGGCGGGGGCGGGGCGGGGAGCTGCGCGTGTTGCGCCGTAAACGGCGCGGAAGCGGCTGCTGGCGCAAAGGCATGAGGCGCGGTGGCGCGGGGCGTGGAGCGGAGCGGTGAGAGGTGCCAGCAAGTGCGTGTGAGTGAGAGAGAGACGAGAACGTGTTGGTGAGGGGCGAAGAGGGGTGGAGGTGGGAGGGGGGGAGGGGCGCGGGCCGGGTATTTACAAAACCCCGAATTACCGGGCCGCGTCAGCGAAAAGGGGCCCACCCCGGCGACAATACCGGACAAATGACAAATGAAATACGCAAATGAAGAATTGTCGCGGCGGTGAATGGCGCGGAGGCCGGCGGGGCGGGCGCGCGTGATTGTAGCGATTCTTCGGACCGCGCCCCCTCTCCCGCCGCCCCGCCGCGCCCCGCGCCGCCGCGCCGAGCGCCCTAGTAACGAGACATTGTTCAATGCGGGGGCCGTGGGAACGTCGCGGCGGCGCGCGGGCGGGCGGGCGGGACGGCGCGACGGCGGCGCGACGCTGGGCTCCTCCTGCGCATGACCGCCGTCGAGGGGGGGCGGGGGGGGCGGCGGCGGCGTCGCAAGGAGCGCGCGGGGGCTGCGGGGCGGCGCGGGGCCGTCGCGACGCCCGAGACGCCGCGCCGGCGACGCCGGCAGGCCCAGTCGCGCGGCGACGTGCCTTCGCCCAGGACGCCGCGCGAGGGCGCTGGCCCCGACGCCGCAGCCGCACGACGCGACGCGAGGTCGCGCGCTTCCGGCCCCTGCGAGGTGCCGTGTGGGAAGAGGTGATTGGGCATTTCGGGTGGTGGGGGTTCTTCCTCGTCGTGAATTTGGAAGATGTAAAACAACAATCCTGGAGAGGATTCTACGGTGCATGTGCAGCATCGTATGAAGGAATTTCGACTGATGACTCTCCACACTCTCCCTGCTTCGTTGTCTCCAACAAATGTGTTCAAGGCTTTCACTTTACGCTGTCACCACTAAAAACAAATTCGTCTCTAATACACAATAAGCATGGAAATACCGAAAAATGCAATATGATTAATACCAATAAGGCACGGTAATAATGTAATTTGTGATTGGTTTTTACTCACTTTAATTCAAATTTGTCGCCAAGAAACTAACTTATTAGGATCTGAAAGTTAAGTGTAACATTGATTGTCACGAAAAATTAGTTAAGGTACTGTTTAAGATTTTTCATTGCAGCCAGTATCCAGATTTACGTATGTTTTCGATTGTACGACTTGCTAAAACCCATTTTTCTGAAGATACGTTACTTTCTACTGACGACAATGGTTACGAACCAAAACATGGGATTTCTCAAAATATCAAGATCTTTAGGATATTCTTTATTCTATTCTTTTTCGACGCACATTCCACATAACTAATTATAAAATCCTCAATCACAATGAATCTCAATTCCATATGAAATATATCCTAATGCTGATTTAGAATGGCACCCCTATTGTGTTCCCTTCATGAAATGGAGTAATGGTGGAAGGAGGCAGGGCAAAAGGGGGTCACCCTCTCCCGAACTAGCTTCTCTTCATTATGAATTCTTAACTTGATATTCAAATAAATTCAAGTATTATAAAATAGCATTCAAAGCACAACTAACCAAGACTCTTTGTACGAATATAATGTTTTTAGCTTTCATTATTGAAACTGCATCTGAATAGTGGATAATTTAAGATTCTTCAAAATATTACATGTGTAAAACTAGCATAATGATTACTTAATTTCATTTTCAACGAAATTGAAGTATAAAAAAATAGCATCCAACACACAAAACCAATGAAGACTACATGAATATGGTGTTTTTAGCTTTTATTATGTAAATCTTCCGTGTTCTAAGGCCCGTTCTCTGAATGTTTGAACCCTTTGCGCAGGCAGTCTTTGAACTTGGAGCGGTATCACGTCCCCAGCACTCTCCCTTGTCCGGTCAATTAACTGCGCCTCAAGTCATAGCCGCTCGCGCCAGGAACAAATTTGCGTAGTTGATGCTGCAGAAGGCGGAGGGTTATCTCCCGCCCGTTCTCGACGGCTCGCTCCGCGCATTCCGCACGAGCCTTTGACAACTGAGCAGAATGTTGCCCAAGAAGAACGTAGCAGAAGAGGAATGGCTTATGAGACAAGCGGGGGGAGGAAAGGGGGGGTTCACGGAAAAGGTTTTAATTACGCGCGAGGGGCACAAAACACGGGACGCTTGCGGTAACTGAGCGGAACAAGGCGTTCGACGCCTGTCTTCAACTTCCCCTGCGCCGACCGGCCCCTCCCCCTCCCCTCTCTCCCCCTCCCCTGCTCTGGCCCTGCCCGGTCACCATCTTTCCCCTTCCTCGCCCCTTCCTCCTCCCCAGCCTCGCGCCGCGCCGCGGCTTCCTGTTCCGAGGCCAGAACAAGCTCACATGGCCCCGCTCACGGGCGAGGAACGTCACGCACACAATCCAGCACACTAGCCCACTTCGCAATCGCGGCTCGGTCGACCGGGCGCGGGCGTATGTTCTCAAGCAAGCCCGGCGGACTGGCGACAGCGTTGTTTGTTTTCTGGATGAAAACGAGTCACTTGTTTTAAGTGGGAATATTAATTGTTCACAATTTGATTGCTTTGAAATGTACTGAACAATGAAACACGACTTGTGTTTACGGTGCCAACAGCTGATAGGCAGCATCCATTAATTACAAATATAACTCGCGCGTGGTGCACAGACGTCGGTTGATAGAGTGTGAATAGTTTTTCGAGCAATCCTAGTGAACTGGCAATGACATTTGTTTTATAAAAGATACCATTTCCCTATTACAAGTGCTATTGATTTGGCTTTACGGTAGTATTTTCAAATGAACTAAGTGATAAAGCATAGGTTATATTTTTTTTATAAGTTAACATATTTTATCAAGTATATTTGAACAAAATTAGTCATAATCGCAACGTGGTACTTCTTCCAAAATATAATCAATACGTAGCACATTTCCTCTATTTCTTGCGGTCCGTGGCCCTGCAGTTAATTTTGACAAACGAGCAACAAAGGTAGTTAGGTAATAAATGTCATAGTCACTTTTAAGAGAGATATTAATTGTGCGTAACTGAAGAGTTTGGAAATGTTGAGGGCGATAAAGTACTACTTATGTTTTATCAAACAATTGTGAACACTGATAATTACTCGTAAAAATAAAAGCCACTGTGTAGATCTTTCAAAATTATTTTAATGAGGATATTATCCTGTTTCATGCGTCATCTTCTTCAATACTACTTGCTCACAAGTTCCGCTCAGTAAAATATCAGTCATAAATCAATTCAATGGGCAATAATATTCAACTCCCTGCTACAGCACATTAAAGATACAACACTGTAAGACGCCTGATGTAAAATCGCGGCGTTTAGGAAAGTTAAGTTAAGATCGAGGAATAAAATAGTGCCCGATTTCACAACAACATTATTAATTTCTTTTCACTTTTTTTCATCACTCTTTAAAGTAACACACGTTTTTAAATATTTAGAAAGACTCCATCACTTATTATATTTACGCATTCGCAAGAAGTAACACGACATCTCAGTAATTCCGGAGTTTATACCGTTCTTCCAACGCAGTCTAATACACGTGGGTTTTAGCCCTTGCTAAATGCTTACTAATATTTATGTGTTTGAAGAGTGCTTTTATTTCCGTTGAAGTTCACATATATTGAGTAACCACTCAATTAATTAATTTATTCATGATAAAACTAATATTCTCATTAACTTGGCTTAACGCATTTCTTGGATTAATCTCGGAGAAACTTATTTTAGCTGCATCACTGATTTCCAAGATACAAGTAAAACGCTATAAACAAGATGAAGCGTTCACAATGCATGAACTGAGGATCTATTGATAAGAAAAGTCTATCCAGCCATTCAAAAGTCACACGATTAGCAAAAAAAGTCATATTGAAATTTCGAACAGTGACACGTGTCCACACCACTGCCCTAGTGATCCGTGAGTTCTCCGTCGAAAAACATAGAACTGCACGGCAAACCACATGCATTAACATCAACAGCCAGACAGTACACAACCGTCGCCCAGAAATCAACTGTTGAAGCAATACTTCTTTGTTTACTAGCACGCACCGCTAAACGCTTTCCCCGATTTTCCCGGTGTACATTCCACACGATACACACACACGATCAAAATTGAACTCGCTCCACAAAGAAAGCTGCACATTCCTCACATCTTCAAGTATTTTCGTATTTCGACTCTATACATCGCTTCCATTTTCCGCAGAACCTAAGTTAGTCTATGTAGAGGTTTCAAAGATCAACCTGCAGTTGATCACATCCTCATTTCGCGAATTGAAGACTTGATATTTCGGAAATGCAACTTCAACACGATTTATTTGTACAAAATAAGTAACGAGAAAATGAATAGTAACACTTCCCCTCACATATTGCTCCGTTAAGCATCCAATATCGAAGCCACACTTATCCATATCAACAGCAGCTCCACGATTCAGTAGACAAAAAGCACAAAAATCATCTTTGCAATCTTTGCACACGATTACGTATCTTTCACGCTCGGCAAAGGCACTAGGGCACCACAGGTAACAACAAATTTAAGTACTTGCATATTCCGAGTAGTTATCTATCGCTTCCAGTTTCCGAAGGAGCTACAACTTTAGGCTCATGCAGTGTTCTCTAAGATAAAGACCTACACAGAAAATCCGTAGTCATACAAGTCTACCTCGTTCTACAAATTTGACTTAATGAACAGGAAAATAGGAGACGAGACTACACTGGCATGTGCCCACCGTCTTCTTACCCTGCAAATCGAGGCCGCATGTATTGGCATCAACAATGGCTTCAAGACACAGAGGGGAAGAAAAGGAAAATAAATCAACTCGCACACGATCCACGTGCCCAGCAACATCACTGGCGCACCATACTGCATTAAGAAGCCGGAGCTGAGTATTCTCAGACATTTACCGTCGCTGCTTGCATCCGAATACCCTAAGCAATTTCCATGCAGTGGTATCCAAGATAAAGCGCTCACGACCAGTTTTTTGTACAAGCAAGTAGGAAACGTAATTTTATTCACTGACACGTGTCTCTTAAGGGTCTGCTTAAGCAGTACCAGTTTCCGAAATCGAGATCACTTGTATTCACATCAACAAACCCCACGATAAAGTAAAGTACAAAAGTATAAAATCAACTTTTCACGCTTATGAGTTGAGCTACACATCCACCACGCTCGTCAACGACGCCGTGCACCACCCAGCATCAACAAACCGATACTTATGTGTTCTGACTCCTCGTCTGTTGCTTCTAGCTTCCTCGTAAATTTCGCTCTTATACTCGCAGTGATCTGCATGGTGAAGAGCTCACGATTTCGACGACGAAAACAGGAAACGAAACTACAGAAAGTGGCACGTGCCTTCGCTTAGCATACAAAAGCATCAAATCAACTTTCCACGCACACGAGTCGAGATACACATCCACCCCGCTCAACCCCAGCGCACCACGCAACATCAACAAACCGGCACGTACGTATTCGGACTCATCACCCACCGTCTCTAGCTACCTGATAACCTACGTTACGCTAATGCAGTGATCTGCAAAATGAGGCGTTCACGACTTCCACGAAAACAACAGGAAGCGCAACCACAAACATTGGCACGTGTCCTCAGGTCTGCCTTAGCAGTGCCACGCAGCCCAAACTGCCACATCACACCAACATCTGCTCCACAGTGCAGCATAAACAAACGCATGATATCAACTCTCCCCGCGCACACCAACACACACACACACGAGACGCGTTCCACATCCACCACGGTACCGGCGCACCACGCAGCAACAACAAGCCGGTACTTACGTATTCCGCCTCGTCATCTATCGCTTCCAGGACCACGCATCGGTCGCCGACGAAGCCGGAGCTCTTCATGCCAACGCTGGAGCTCCCTTGCCTGGCCTGGCCTGGCCTCGCCTCGCGCTGCCGCGCCGCTGTTGCCGCCGCTCGGCGTGAGCCCGCGTGGCCGCTCAGAAGGGGGAAGGCTCTCGCACTGAGGGAGTCGAGAGAACCCCTGGCTCCGCGCGGCTCGCGCTCCCCCGCCCTCCGCTGCGATTCGCTGCCGCGAGGGCGGTGGTGGTGGAAGAGGGCGGCGGCGGCGGCGGCGGCGGCGGCGGTGGGGCCGACGCTACAGACGACCGGGGCCCGCCAGCCCGGGTGAAAATAATTAAGTATGTGGGTAATGAGTCCCGGAGTGAAGGGGGCTGTGGATGGGCGGGCGGCGGGTTGAGGCGTAGACGCTTGAGTTTCAATCGGTCGATAATGCAGTGAACTAGCTCGTGGTTCTCTATGAGGTCCATCAGTCTAGTTCTTTGTGTGCGGATGCACGAGATGCTAGATGAAAGTTGGCTTTCAGTAGTTTATTAACTCGTGGTTTTAACTCGCAAACGAGTCGTGTTATCTGACTCCCACGAGTTTATCTATTAGTTCCTAATCCTTTTTTAAAATAATGAAGTATGTGGGTAATAAGTCCCGGAGTGAAGGGGGCTGTGGATGGGCGGGCGGCGGGTTGAGGCGTAGACGCTTGAGTTTCAATCGGTCGATAATGCAGTGAACTAGCTCGTGGTTCTCTATGAGGTCCATCAGTCTAGTTCTTTGTGTGCGGATGCACGAGATGCTAGATGAAAGTTGGCTTTCAGTAGTTTATTAACTCGTGGTTTTAACTCGCAAACGACTCGTGTTATCTGGCTCGCACAAGTTTATCTATTACTTCCTAGTCCTTTTTAAAATAATTAAGTATGTGGGTAATGAGTCCCGGAGTGAAGGGGGCTGTGGATGGGCGGGCGGCGGGTTGAGGCCTAGACGGTTGAGTTTCAATCGGTCGATAATGCAGTGAACTAGCTTGTGGTTCTCTATGAGATCCATCAGTCTAGTTCTTTGTTTGTGGATGAACGAGATACTAGATGAGAGTTACCCGAGAGATGTTAGATGAGAGGTGGCTTTCACTGATTTATTAACTCGTGGTTTTAACTCGCATTAGACTCGTATCATTTCACTCGCACAAGTATATCTATTGGTTCCTAGTTCTTTCGAAAATAATTGAGTATGGGTAATGAGTCCCGCTGTGAAGGGGGATTCGCGGATGTGGATGTGCCCGCGGCGGGTTGAGGCGTAGACGGTTGCGTTTCAATAGGTCGATAATATAGCGTACTAGCTCGTGATTATCTAGAGGTCCATCAGTCTAGTTCTTCGGGTGCGGATGCACGAGATGATAGACGAGAGCTGCGCGGCTGAGTTTCAATTGTTTATTAACTCGGGGTTTTAACTCGTATCAGTCTCGTGTCATTCCATTCACACAAGTATAACTGTTGGTTCCTAGATTTTTGTCCTCACAACTTGAACTGGTGAAAGCGTTTCTGTAAGCTGACCTAAAACAGTGTTGTGTAACACATTCTATATACGTTCAGCCGGATGAGTCAGAGTTTCAATGGATCATTAATTGTCGTATTCATTAGTGGTTACTGAAAATCACATAGTCATTACCGGTCTTGATCTAGCTTTGTAGGTCTAATATTCTTGATATTTCTAGTTTCGCAAGTGGAATACTTGTTGTTGATTCCTAGTCGGCTGGGTGCCAATTTTTAAAAAAAATTAACTTATTGATTACATCGTGTTTCTACTGGATGATTTTGCTAGTCTTGTCCGGTTCTGAGAATGTTCGTCTTACCTGCTTATTCTTCAGTTCTAGGCGGTTCACTTTGAATAATTTCAATAGTTTAGTACAATACCACATGGTATGATGGACGATTTTGCATCATGTTAATTTTTTCGCCTCGCCTTCCTCTGCGTAGTGTACTTTTCGTTCTAATACATTAACCCGGAAAGGTGAAAACATTGAATATCAATTACAAAGATAGGCTGAAGCAAAGTTGGGCAAAGATGGATTATTGGGATATCCATTCATATTAATAAAAATATCATATTTCCCCCCCACAATATTATCCTTCAGGAACACTTCAAAAGTATTGGCTCTGAAGGATTCAGACACCTACAGTCAATAAGTGTGTTAAACTGTGTAAGAAAATATATTTAATAAATTCTGAATCCATTTCACAAGTAGTTCTAAAGGTTAACGTCGATACATCATTATGATGATCAACATTTCAAAAGTCTTAGTATCTGAGAATGTCGAGGCAAAAACACACATTATGACCCCAACCCGCACTAATTAACATCGAACTACAATAAGCGTTCAGAACGCAACGGGAAGTGTGTTCGCATTGTCTGGAGTTACACAACTGCGTGATTGTGTTTCTCCTCTGACTCAAAAAATGGTTATCAATATTAATTGGATCGCTGGCGAGGTAGATACCTTTTTATTATGATAAATAAATAAAGATATTGTCTGGTATCAATACTTTTTATTCACTTATTTACTTATTAACAGGTTGTAGTTAATAATATTTGTATTTCACATTTTAGCTCTGAGGATGATCGCTACGCGATCGAAACGATCATAAGCTGAATAAAAAGTATTGATACCAGACAATATCTTTATTTATTTATCACAATTGTTATCAATAGTTATCGCGACCCCTCCATATTCTTTAGAGAGCATTTAAACCGTAATGTGCGCCAGATAGATGTCTTGTAACCACTTTTCCCACACGTGGTTATTAAATCCTGCGCCACACAGCCCGTGGCCCTCGCCGCCCACCGCCGTGACGAGCTCCACGCCTCCTCCGCTGCTCATCCAGCAGCAAGCGCAGCTCCACTGGTTCGCGAGGGCCGCGGGTTCCAGCACGAGCGGAGCGCCCGGGGCGGCGACGCCGGCAACGCTCGCCTCGCCTCGCCTCTCGCCTCGCCTCTCGCCTTGCCTCGCCTCGCCTTTCGCCTCGCCTCGCCTCGCCTCGCCTCGCCTCGCCTCGCCTCGCCTCGCCTCGCCTCTCGCCTCGCCTCTCGCCTCGCCTCTCGCCTCGCCTCTCGCCTCTCGCCTCGCCTCGCCTCGCCTCGCCTCACCTCTCGCCTCGCCTCCGTCGCCTCCCTCGCCTCTCTCGCCTTGCCTCGCCTCTCGCCTCGCCTCTCGCCTCGCCTCGCCTCGCCTCGCCTCGCCTCGCCTCGCCTCGCCTCGCCTCGCCTCGCCTCGCCTCGCCTTTCGCCTCGCCTCTCGCCTCGCCTCTCGCCTCGCCTCGCCTCGCCTCGCCTCGCCTCGCCTCGCCTCGCCTCGCCTCGCCTCGCCTCGCCTCACCTCTCGCCTCGCCTCCGTCGCCTCCCTCGCCTCTCTCGCCTCTCTCGCCTTGCCTCGCCTCTCGCCTCGCCTCGCCTCGCCTCGCCTCGCCTCGCCTCTCGCCTCGCCTCTCGCCTCGCCTCTCGCCTCGCCTCTCGCCTCTCGCCTCGCCTCGCCTCGCCTCGCCTCGCCTCGCCTCGCCTCGCCTCACCTCTCGCCTCACCTCCGTCGCCTCCCTCGCCTCTCTCGCCTCTCTCGCCTTGCCTCGCCTCTCGCCTCGCCTCGTCTCGCCTCGCCTCGCCTCGCCTCGCCTCGCCTCGCCTCGCCTCGCCTCCGTCGCCTCCCTCGCCTCTCGCCTCCCCCGCCTCTCTCGCCTCTCGCCTCTCTCGCCTCTCGCCTTGCCTCTCGCCTCTCGCCTCGCCTCGCCTCTCGCCTCGCGAGCTCGCCTCGCCTCGCCTCCGTCGCCTCGCCTCCGTCGCCTCGCCTCCGTCGCCTCGCCTCCGTCGCCTCGCCTCCGTCGCCTCGCCTCCGTCGCCTCCCTCGCCTCCGTCGCCTCTCGCCTTGCCTCGCCTCTCGCCTCGCCTCGCCTCTCGCCTTGCCTCGCCTCTCGCCTTGCCTCGCCTCTCGCCTTGCCTCGCCTCTCCTCTCGCCTTGCCTCTCGCCTTGCCTCGCCTCTCCTCTCGCCTTGCCTCGCCTCTCGCCTTGCCTCGCCTCTCGCCTTGCCTCGCCTCTCGCCTTGCCTCGCCTCTCGCCTTGCCTCGCCTCTCGCCTCGCCTCGCCTCTCGCCTTGCCACGCCTCGCCTCGCCTCGCCTCGCCTCGCCTCGCCTCGCCTCGCCTCGCCTCGCCTCCGTCGCCTCCCTCGCCTCCCTCGCCTCTCTCGCCTCTCTCGCCTCTCTCGCCTCTCTCGCCTCTCTCGCCTCCCTCGCCTCTCTCGCCTCCCTCGCCTCTCTCGCCTCTCTCGCCTCCCTCGCCTCTCTCGCCTCTCGCCTTGCATCGCCTCGCCTCTCGCCTCGCCTCGGCGTCGTCGTCGGCGTCGTCGCCGCCGCCGCCGTCCGCGGGGCAAGGGAGCGCGGGCGCCACGGGCGCGCCCTGCCGGCGGCGCCGCGAAACAATCGGCGGCGGCCGCCGCGGCCGCGGGCGCTCGTTAGGGGGCGCACAATGGGCATTGTGACCGCAGCGCCGCCCGCGGGCCCGGCCGCAGGTGCGCGCCCCGCCCCCACCGCGCTCCCCTCCCCCACGCCCCGCTCAGCTCCGCCCACGCGTACTTCGCCGTCTCTGTACCAACTCCTCGCCACGGCAGCCAACCGCCCTGTGATCGCGGATGTCCGGGGACGCCGCGTCGAAGGCTGAGGGGCCGAGGTTTCGACCGTCTTATCCATCACGATCCATCGATACGATAGTGGAAACGTCGGCACCTCGGCGGCCTTCGACGTGGCGTCACCCGGACAGCCCACATCATCGGGAGTATTTGCACCCTCGAATGTGAAAGGAATCGACAGCAGTATCGATCTTCTGCGCATGCGCAGTCAGCGTTTCGCATCACTTTTCTTCCGGTGCGCATGCGCAGAAGATGGAGTCTGCAGTCAATCGCTGCCCGCTATGGTTTGCAAAAACTCCCTCAGGACCGGCCGCAGAAGAAGCCTACGACATCATTACACGCCCTGTCCTGCGTCCATGACCGTTCATTGCATTCGTCTGCAGCTTGGTTTCTTCCTCTCTCCTCCTAAACGTTTCGCAACATTTCGTCGCCCCTGCGCGCCTCGGCGTTCCTCTCCCACGCCCTCTCCCCGCACACGCCCCTCTCCGCTGCAAAATCTGCACCAAATCCACCCAACGATATCAACTCCCTGGCGCTGCATTCCTATTGCCCGCTCATGGCGCTTATGCGCCTGCTTCTACGTCGATCCCCCCCTCCCCGCGTCCCTCTTCAAATTAAGAGGTTTCAAACATTGTGAAGGACTGGGCTAATGGTGATTGTGTTATTAAATGTTCATTTAATTAATTACTCACCTTTTTATGTCTCTTGCAGCATTGCTTGTTATTTTAATATACTTTTCTAGTTGGTCAATAAGTACATATTTTAGAATAAACTAAACACACTCCATTTTCTCAGTATTAGATCCAAAACTTGAAATGATTCCACGAGGCAGTACGTCGTAAGATATTGAACCATGAAATTGTAACATAACATTATAGTATTGTTAACTGATCTTTTACCAAAAAACAACTATATCGTTCGTCTTAATTGATTATTTAAAAGTTTCATTAGAGATTACTGACGTTTATTTTTCATAATAATCATACTACATTTTCCACGCTCTCATATTACATAAGATACTCGTAATACTTGTTTATAACCAGAATTCGTCCAGTTTTGTGCATACGGTTTTAATACAGTTTTCTTTCTCTGTGGATACATCTGCCGCCATGGCCTCCCAACTGACGCCGTTAGTGTGCTTGTGACGTTGTAGCTGCCACGCCCACCGACCTCTCTCCGCTGCCATGACACTTTTTTGTTTGTGTTCGTTTTAATTTACGACTGAGAAAAACTATAACTGTGACACCAGTCACAAGAGTAGTTTTAATTAATTATCTCCATTTGTCACGTTACTGGAGAATTTAAATAATTTCATCTCAGGCAAAGAATGATTCTTCGTTTGATTAAGATAATTGAATTCAAACAGGGACAGATGGTACAAGCTAAAAGGCAGAGAGCAGCTGGCAGAGATGTGAAATGAAATGTTCAGGTTGGGTGGATGTTTCCAACTCTCTTTAATCATCGTTTCTCTCTCTTTTAATCATCTTGTTACCCCACTGTTTGTGCTTTCAATTCATGCATTTCATCATAATATTAAAATACATCGGGTTACTCCTAAATACACATATACTAATTTAATTTATTTATACATTAGAAGTACCTAATCAACGTTTTGATGTTGGCGCAATAATAAGAAAAGCCATTAAAAAGTATTTCAACATTTAAAATTTGCTAACCTTAACTTCATCTTGGGTGATGAAAACAATAACAAACGTGCAGGCATACGTCAATATATTTTACTACACCTGTTAATTTTTATCTATTCCAAAGACGGTTCCTGGGGCGTATAATGCCATTTTTTATTTAGTTGCTTATTATTTAATTCTGTAACGTATTGAAGTATGAGGGAGAAACATAATCTTCGTGATGATGTGTGCTCCCAGAATATGACTTTCGTTGTAGAATGAGCATCATTCACAGCTATTTTTTAACTATATCAAGGGAAAGAAAACATTAAAACAATTAAAACTAAATCACATCCTGTGCAGGCCGAAAACTTGTACGCGCCTTCTTTCTCCAACCTAAACCTTCCCCTTTGACTCAACGCGCCGTCTCTCTGCCTCCACATCTCCGCTGATCCACACCTTCTTCCAGCCATAACCCTGGCCTCCTCCCTACATCCATTCGCTCCGCCTTCTCCTCATCTCCATCCACTACTCCACAATCTGCTTTCTGCCCCCATTCTCCCTGTCTCCAGCCGCTGCGCCACGCCTTGTCGGCGCCACCTCTTCACTTTCGTCAGCTGCTCCACGCCCCGCCCTCTTCCCGCTACCTCCTTGCGCTACCTCGTCGTCCCCGCCCCCCAACCGCTGCACCACGGCCCACCTTCTTCCCGTCCTTCCCTGCCTCCTCTTCACTTCCACCCGCTGCTGCACGCCCCGCCTTCTCCCCGCTTCCACACGCTGCTCCTACGTGCCTGAATCCGCTTCCACCTCCGCCTCCGCCTCCGCTTCCACCTCCGCCTCCGCCTCCGCTTCCACCTCCGCCTCCGCCTCCGCCTCCGCTTCCACCTCCGCCTCCGCCTCCGCTTCCATCTCCGCCTCCGCCTCCGCTTCCACCTCCGCCTCCGCCTCCGCTTCCACCTCCGCCGCCGCCACCACCTCGTCCGCCGCCACCACCACCTCGTCCGCCGCCGCCACCACCTCGTCCGCCGCCGCCGCCGCCGCCTCCGCTCCACCTCCACCTCCGCCACCGTCGCCGCCTCCACCTCCACCTCCGCCTCCGCCTCCGCCACCGACGCCGTGGTCGCTGACCCCATCGAACATAGCGCCGCGGTCTGCCGTTCCCGGCGGCGGCGACGGCGGCGGCGGCGGAGGAGGAGTCTTCGCCACTCGGATTTCTCGCGGACCAGTTGGAGACGCATTTGATCGAATTACGCCGAGGCGATCTCTCGACGCAGTCGCTCCCACGCGAGTCGATTTCCGGCCAACGTACGCACAACCCACGCACGCCGATCCACAACGCACGGGAACGCGGATCAACAAACAGCTAAAAGGACCACCACACAAAGGATCTCATTCGCATTCATGTAAATATAGACACTGTGTTTTATTTCATGAGGGCAACCCAGGGTGGGTCAGAGTACCACTGTGAGTGTTTATAACGAATTCTCAATATCTCGACTCGCAAGAGAAAAAGTAAATGTTTAAGTTATCGAATATTTCGACATAATGAGGGGAACATTCCGGTGAATTATGGAACGTTATGAAGTGGGTGGTATTAAATTTTTAATCAGGTCTGTAAGTTTATAATGTATCCTGCATAGTCAATAACATCTTCACAGTTAAAATGAAGCAGAAAACAAACGTCAAGAAATGGATAGAATAATATCATCATCGTGCAAATGAAAAATACACACATGAAAGCAATTAAGTGAGAAAGTTTCTCGGAAAATGTACTTACAAAATGTATTTACACACGCTCAAAATTTCACGAAATTCTCATTCAGAGGTCTACAAAATTATTCTTGTATTGAAACAAGAGAGGCATTTGTTTCATGGTAATTAATTTACATTCAAAAGTACAATGGAAGAAAGGTGTTTCAGTGAAATGTGTATTTATTGATGTGCATTAATTGAAAATTTATTTGCATGAGACAATAATTGTACTTAAATAGCAATGTTTTATATACGACATTTCGCGCAAGTTATGTGCAATTAGAATAGCCACAATCTCTACATTTTCCATTGCTTCCATTTATGAAATAAACGTTGATAATACCACCACATAAAAAGAATAATACACGCCACAGTGTTAATAATTAAAAATAAGATCATTCATTCCACGTCTCTCTAACGAGAGGGCAATTATCACACAAATATTACTAAAATGTACGCCAGACGCAATGCAACTCTTTATTGATGATTGCCACTTTCATTTGAGATTCAAAAAAATTCACGAAGAGGAAAGCATAATAAATTGAACCAAGCACAAAAAGTCTACATTGCCCAAAGACCTGAAGGAACCATTAACATAAAGACTCTCTTTAGAATACACACGAGTTCCTTCAGGAGCGTGTGAACAGTAGTTTCTACTACTTTGTCGCAGAAGCCAGACATACGTCGGCGATATTTCACCGGCTTGTTACTAGACGGATGCAAATGAGATTCTCAAGAAAACACGAGAAATTCCGCCTCGTAAAGCTGTAAATTAATTCTTCTGCACTTCCGCCGTCAACGGCACAAACCATCCCCAAACGAGGGGCATTAAGCATCGGCAGTCGAAAAGAGAAATTCCCGGCACGTACTGTCCACACCTCGAAGAAACACATTTCATTAAAAGCAATTTATCGACAGCTCCGCCGCGAGGGCCCGGTGGTTGCTTCCCACTGAGCCGGTTCGTCCTCAGCCCGTCCTCGTCCTCGTCCTCACCCTCGCCTGTTGCTCTCCTCCCTCTCTCCGCCTCCACCGAAGCTTCAAACGCTGCTGCTTTCGCCATCACTCCTGTCTATGTCTTTTCTGGACTTGGAGCCATTGTTTTTTATTGATTGATTAGTGAATCTTGGAGCGTAAACTGCTCAGCTCTTTAGTCTCGTAAGTGTAGTGCAGTTGGAAGTGATCTTCCCCCGCTCGATGGCGACATCCGGCTCCAACCTTCGTCGGCTTACGGGGACTTTCCCACATCTAGGTATCTCCCACGAGCGGGGCACCACCCCAGCCAAGACTGACTAAGCTTCTGTCTTGTCTTCCGGCAATTTTAGTAGTGTATTGCATGAAAATGTAAGTATGTGTATCGAGTATTAAGGTGTGAGGACAAGAAAGAGGAAGAAAAGATTGCGTGAACTGATTGTTAGGGCATTGCTTCGGAATTCGCCTAGTGTTGGTCGAAAAAACAGGACAAACTTCCGATCACAACAGCCGACCGCTAGAATTCTTCTCCAGGAAGATGCTGAATTAGACTTAAACTTGGTTCAAGAAATACTGCGGTTCTAAAAATCTAGACCTTTCTTTGTCTTCTCCATAGTGGGATAATGCTAATGCTGCTTCCTGTGTATTCTCCTCGTCCCTCTGGCCTTCCCCACCCACATCACTAGTGATCTCATCACTTCTCCTTCTCCACCTTTTCTATCATTGCAAGCTTGCATCCGAATCATTTCATTCCTTCAGAGTCGATCTTTCTCAGTCCTCAATCTTCTGACGTTGCCCTGTTCTCGCAGCATCGCCTCACAGTCTTTCATATCATTATACCGCGACTCTGAATATTGTTTTGACTAGGAATTACGAACTGTATTAGTATTGTGGTTTGTAATTGACTGTTTAGTTCTTGACGAGTTTGCCCTCGAACATTTATTTCCGTCCTCTATTCATGCCAACTGTGTCACAACCACTAGTGTGTCCACGTCTTCTAGTATTGAAGCACACTTGACCAGATAGTAGCCATGAACTAATCACCAGGTTCATATTTCATAATTTTCATTTCATATTCGATTTCAAAAGTAGTATTTCTGCTTCTACTAACTCTGTCCTTTTGCAGCCGCCACGTGATATGTCAAATGTCGCATCTTGTACCAACCGAATAAAAATGACAATTTTGAAACCGCTTTTTGAGTTTGTTCTCGTTTTTACACTCTACTCATATACCATGTTTACATCCCCTTTGTCTCTTAACAGTACCCCCACTGGCATCTGGCATCAATTTACCAACGCTTCCCCCCAAGAAAAGAACATGATAAACATTACCTTCTTAAACATTATCACACACTCTCACGGCCGTCTACATGGAAGTCAAATTGCACAACCCATTAAATCTGCCGTTTTAACCTTTAAGTATTAGTCATAATGAATTACCATAAAGTCTTCAAAGGCCAACTACACTGCATTTATAACGAGACAATTTGCCACCTTCTTGCCTCAGTGAAGTCCAGTTTTCCATCACGTCGTCAACATTTTTAGATTGTAACAAACAGTTGCACTTGCAGACTGTTGTCCATTTAAGAGAAAGTTTTCCAGCTGGTCGGCATTGAAGGGCCAAACGTTTTCTATTTAACCTCGTTTCTCTTGCCTTCCGATATTCTTTATCAATGGTCCCTTCTACACCTCATCTTGCATCTCTTAATTCCCCTTCCTTTGATTACCCTCCTCTTCTTCACTTTCCCACACTTTCCATTCTCCGCCTCCTCCTCCGCTCAAGACGCCTTTATTCACTCGTCTCATCATCTTCTGCTCCTCGCGTCGTTGGCGGCGGTAGCGGGGTGCGGCGCGGTGTGGTGTGGTGTGGTGGGGGAAGGGAGGGGCGGGGCCGAGAGGGAGAGGTGTTGACTCGTGAATCGCTGCGTGCTCCGAAAGCCAAGAGTGTCGCGGCGACTCGTCGCGCCGTGTTCCGGGGTGCTAATGGCGGAGCTGTTCTTGCGCCGGCGGCGGTGAGGCGGGAGCCCCGCCCCACCCAAGCCCACCCCGCCCCGCCCCCGCCGATCGCTAATCGCCGCCGCCGCCGCCGCCCAAGCGCTCGTAATGACGTGTCCGCGGCCGCTGGGCCCCAGGCATCGCTGGAATGTTTATGAGCTGCCCGGACACCGCGGGTCCGCTGGCGCGCGCGCCGCTGTGGCCGCCGCCGCCGGGAGCAGGGGGCGGGCGGGCGACATGGAGGAGGGAATGGAGGGCGTTTGGGTTGGCGGTTAGGCAGTTGGGTGGGTCGCTCATTCGACAGGTGGACGGGTACGTGGACGGGTGGTGGGTGTGTGGGCGGAAGGAGTGGCTGGCGAAGGAGTCGGTGGGTGATTGGGTTGAGGGGTGGGTGTTTAGAGGGGTGGGTGAAAGGGCGGTCTTTCGAGCGGGCGGTTGTTCGAGAGGGCGGGCGTTCCAGTGGACGGAGGGAATGACGGGCGGGCGGGCGGGCGGGCGGGCGGGCGGGCGGGCGGAGGGAGAGGGCGAGGGTGGGTGGAGAGGGCGAGGGTGGGTGGAGAGGGCGAGGGTGGGTGGAGAGGGCGAGGGTGGGTGGAGAGGGCGAGGGTGGTTGGAGAGGGCGAGGGTGGGTGGAGAGGGCGAGGGTGGGTGGAGAGGGCGAGGGTGAGGTGGTGAGGGTGAGGTGGAGAGGGTGAGGGTGAGGTGGAGTGGGTGACGGTGAGGTGGGAGAGAAGGTTGAGAGTTTCTTGTCCGACGCGCGGCGGTCGCTTTGAGGGACGTCGCAGGGTTGACAGATGCGTCGCACGGTCGAGGTGGACCGCTATCAATTTAGGGCAGTGGGAGTCCCTTGTGTCTCCCAGACGCTCTTCGAAAAACGTTTGCGATGTTCACACGCGGAGACAGACAATAGAGTTAGGCAGAGAAACGTCATCAACTTTCTCTGGGGCATTCACTTGGCTCCACAGGTATTTTAAGCTTATAAAATTAAATGTTCTCATGATTTCAAGATTGTGTGTATTTGGCATCCGAGGGAACGGAGGGTTCATTTTCCCCCAGTTCCCTCTTTCAACCTGTTGCTAAGAGGTTTTCAAAAATCGTTTGTTTCAAACACGATTCATAGATCAAATTTTGCTAGTGTCTGAACCTTGTTCAAAACAGAAACGATATTTGAAAAACTCGCGAAAAAAATCGTTAGAACATGGAACCATAACAAACGCTGACGCCAAACAAAAAATATGAGTATGGGTCAAACAGAACGAAAGGTTACAGAAACATTTCAAAGAAATTTGTTTTCATTTTCCATTACTTGAGGTGAACAACTCACGTGCAATTTCAATTCAAATTATTTTCTCTCCTTTCCAAAAACCGACTGTGCGGCTTCACACACGCAGAAATCGGTCGATTTTCAAAGGTTTGAACATTTTCAGAGTGCTTTGTTTCGCCTGTGACGTATACCCAGACTAAATACCCGGGAAAATTGAATCCTTCAACAATTTCTGTCCTCTTCAGATTCCAGATTCGCTCGATAGGCAACAACGCAAGAAGCCAATAAAATGACAAACCGTTCGTCGGTCTCTGGTGGAAAATGGAATTCCAAATCTAACTGGTGTTACTATAGTGCTGGGAGTAAAATGTGGTGTCAAATTCCAAAATTCCCTAAAATACTGTCTCTGCTGAATATAAGATAATGGGCAAATTTCTGAATTCCGATATTTAAACATAGTATTAAATTTCTCACAAATGACCAAGTTGGTGTATATCAGTTATTAATGAATACATTTTCTTTATATACGAGTACTTATTTTCCGTTGATACAAATACCTAATCTTGGAACAACGTCGTCCACTTTCAGTTATTAATGTAATAGCTCTGGGAGAAGTTAGGGAGAAGGGATTAATAGAGAAACTAATTACGAAGTATATTTATGTGCAATTTCAATTGTGAAATATGAAACAACATTAACTTTGACTTGCAAGTTCATGACCTAGCCCTGAAATAATTCGTAATGAACACCGAAACATCATCATATAACTATTTAATCGTCAAAACTCAGCGATGTTCTTAATTATGACGGATGAGCGAAAACTAAGGAATTTGTGTTAACATATGTGTTTATTTCAAGAGAAAACGTTTTTTATAGATGTTTGTACAAGTACAGCAACATTTCAAACAGGGTATGTTATAACCCAGTACATATCACAATGCGTCAATCTTATCCTTTCAAATGGGTTACCACCATCACCATTTGAATCCGTTCAACTGAGCCGTTGAAAAGTTATAAGGCGGGAATGAAATCACTAGTTCACGGTAACAAGCATTACCGTCCTTATTTCGCGCAGTCAAGTACAAGACAAGAATTTCACTCGAAAGCAGTCCACAGCGGAGCAGAAAGGTAGGGTACTTTATGATTCGAATCACAACGTAATACGTCATCTTGGCCGAGTCTAATGAGTTGTCGTCCTCACGACCACTGAACCCGTTCAAATGAGCCGTTTAAAAGATTTAAGATAAGAATGAGCTCACAAGTTGATGGTTTAAAAAAAAAATTATCGCTTTGTCGCGCAGACGGGTACAAGCCAGGAATTTCACTCGCACGCAGCCCTCAGCGGAAAGACAGTGTGTGTGTGTGTGTGTGTGTGTGACGCGACACAAAACGCATCGCGTCATCCTGACCTCTTCCCCCCCCGCCCCGCCCCCCGCAATTATCCGGCTGCTAACGAGCGGCCGGCGCCCCCTGACGTCACGTGCCGATCCATCACCGCGGCGCGGGACGACGCGGGGCGGCGCGGACGTGGGTTCGGTTCCCGCGCGGGCCGCCGCTAATCGGTCTGTCAACTCATCCATCAGCGCGCGCCGGCGGCGGGCGTCGATCGCGGCCCTCGCGGGCGGAGTCCTGCCCCGCGGGTCGCGCGCCGCCGCCGCTGCCGCCGCCGCCGCCGACGGCGACCCTCCGAGATTTCGTGAGCGCAGGCGGCAGCTCCGCAGAACGGCAGAAATCGACGGCAATCAAAGGGGAAACAAATATTACGTTTCTGGAAATACGTGTGCTGAGTATCTGCCTCGACAACATAGAGAAAAATTGGGTGAATAGGAACGTGCGGGTCACTGGGTAAACACCTTCTTTAACAGATATTAATAATAATAATAATAATAATAATAATAATAATAATATTGTCTTTATTAATGGCGATTCTCAGGCCATAGGGCCTGCTCTTCCGCCTAACCAGTGAATTTACATACATTCAGAGTAGTAACATTTTAAAAGGGGAGGACAAGCTGTACATTTACGTTTGGGAGAACAAATCTAGGGCCATCCCGACATTCGCCTTAAGCGATTGAGTAAACCCAGAAAAACCTCAATCAGGATGGCGGCTTAGGGCCGAACATTAATTGGTATAAATGCTATTTTTAATTATATGTTTTGACATAATAAAAGCTAAGAATTACCTCTTGATTATAGAACTCCGAAATACATTGTTTTCTGTTCGGAAAATTAAGTTAAACAAGAAGGTTTCCTCGTTTATCCAACTCTCCTCCACTGAAGATGATTCCAACGATCTTTGCGTGCCCCGAGATGACTGAGCTCGCTTTAATTTCCGGCTCCTAAGTGAGGAAATGAAGAGTGCGACAGTAATCGTGAACACATTCAACAGTGAATACTAGTTTTCATCCAGTCAATAGTAGTTTTTTGTATCCCTAGAACACGACGCACAATGAGGTAACAAAGTAACAAACTATAACGATCGCACAAGATATTACTTGGTTTTGGATTTGATAATTCTAATGATGTTACAATGGAATGTTCTTCTAAATGCTATAAAAAGAGTACTATACAAATGCGAATTTCTTGACTTAACAACCTATTTGATGTTTGACAAAATGTACACATTTTCATTCTCAAAAATAACAATACGGAACCTGAATCGAGACATAGCTTTTGCATAAGGGAAGAACGATAATCAAACGCCAATTTAAAGTCTGAATATACCATTTATGATATTAAGAAACATTGTCCTCAAAAGAGCTCTCAATTGGCTCTAGAAACCTGAACCTATACACTTACGTGAATGTGTTACAGAAGTATACACAAAGCGTCTTAACAAGGACTATAAAAGATCATAGGCGATAAAGAGGTTCAAAGGATGTAACAATGTATCTCAATGACATGCTTCACACTATTGCCTAATAAAGTTCATGCATCAACCGGGCATGAATATGCGAATTACACTCGCACCATATTTTATTATACTCGTAAGAGGGAAGGAACTGCACATCTCCACGTGCAAACCGGTCCAGCAAGCAACTGGTCAAGAGCGGGAAAACCCTTGTCTGCCTCGCATCCCCTGGGTTCGACTCCTGAACCACTAACGCAAAACTTGCCGCACCTCACCCCGCTCCGGAGCACTCCTAGCTCTGTCGCATCCACTCATCTGCCCCGTACCAAACTATATCCCTTCTTCCCACACACACCTCCTCGCCCTGAAGCCTCCTCCCCTGTTCCGCGTCTCTCCGTCAGGACGACCCGCGACCCGCCTTGTCCCACCCCAACACGCCCCTCGCCTCTCCATTCCGTCTTGCCTCGTCTTCTCCCGTCCCGTCCCAACTCCCGCTGCTCCGCACCACCCCCACTGCCCCGACTCGTTCTGTCCTGTCTCCTCCCGTCGCATTCCTGGCTGCTCCGATCTGTTCACCTCGCCCCGCCCCGCCCCGTCCTGTCCTCCCATTTTGTCCCGTCTCTTCCCACGCTGCACCGCTCCACCCCGCCCCCTCCCGTCGCGGTCCCGAGCTTCTCTGCTCCGTTCCGCCACGCTCCGCCCCGACCCGTGCCGCTACTCAGCTCCGCCCTCTCCCTGGTCTCGTTCTGTGTTCGTGTCCCGAACCATTCCATTCCTTCCCAACCATTGCAGCTTCACTGCTCAGCTCCACTCCGCCCTATCCCGTCCAGTTCCACTTTTCTCCGTTCTGCCACGGCCCGCCCCGCTTCTCAGGTCTGCCCCGTCCCGTCTCGTCCTGTCCCGTTCCTCGCTGCTCCACTGCTCAGCTCCACCCCACCTCTCCCGTCTCGGGGATGCTGTACCCCGTTCCGCCCCGCCCTGCAGCGTCCTGCCACTGAGCTTCACCCCGTCCCGTCCCGTCTCGTCCCGTCCCGACCCATTCTGTCCCATCCCGCCCCTTTCGGCTCCACTCCACCACGGCCCGCTGCGCCCCTCGCCCCACCGTCGCACTTCACTCCGCCACCCCCAGCCCCGTCCCGCCCCGTTCCTCGCCGCTCCTCCGTCACGTCCTGAATTACAACGTAGGCCGTTTAAACGAGAACCGAACGCGGGGCGTTTTTACCGCGCCGCGAGACCATTATGTTTTGCGGGGAGGCCGAGCCATGGAGCACCGAGGGCAGAGTCCGCGTGCATTTTTTTACCCCCTCTCGCCCCCCCCCCGCCCGCGATATCCCTCGCGCGGCCGGTCAAGGAGGCGCTAATGAAATCATCACCTGCTTCGCACCTGGCGGCCGCGGCGATAGCCAGCTCCATGGGGCGGGTCATTAGCGGCCGCGCGCGGCGCGCATTCCAGCGAGCGATGTGGCAACAGCGCCTCCGCCGCCGCCGCCGCCGCCGCCGCGGTCCAGCAGGTACTGGAGAAATAAGGCACAGCGGCGGCGGGGCGCGCGGATCTCGCGGCCCGCTGCGCCTTTGTTCGGCGGAGGCGGCGGCGGCGGCGTGGGGGAGGCCGCGGGGAACGATGCGACGCTAGGAGAGACGGAGAAGCTCCAACGAGGCGGGGAGGTGATCGCTGTGACGAAGAGGGATGGCGAATGATTAAGCATGGGTGCGGAAAAGAAATACAGCTACATTGAATTGCCTTTGAGTGGGTGGGTGGGTGTTGGAGAGAGAGACAGTGAGAGAGAGAGAGAGAGAGAGAGAGAGAAAGAGACAAAGACGGGAGATAAGAGGGGGGAGAGAGACAGAGAGAGTGACAGAGACAAAGACGGAGGAACAGGGAGAGAGAGAGAGGGAAGAGAGATGGAGAGATCACCGTAACATTATTGAGCATAGGATATCAAGGATTGGGATCCAGAGGGAAAAGCTGAATAGCAAGACACAACGAGAGAAGAGAGGGAGAGCTAGAAGTAGGCGAGCGACATGACGAGTAAGGGTGAGGACGGAGTATGTTGAAGGAAAACGGTGTTGAAAAGATGTGAACCAATTTAGTTTGATGAGTGTGACAGAGCTATAAAGTGGTGCAGTTATTTGAGATGAAGAATAGTAAATACCCCACCTCACCTACGGCTATTTCATAATAGAAGCCTGCGATTGCAGAGAACAGTGGAAACAAGAAACAACAAGGAGGGAAGATGTAAAGGGTGCTGGATGTCAAGAGACGTCAGAGATAAAGAACGACGTTTCGATTACGGACTGAAAAGCGCTGACTAGACGTAATAATTACGCGGAGGTGAGATTCTCGTTGTAAAGTGAGATGAAGGATGTGTGGCGAAGAAAGAAGTCAAGTGAATGCAAATGAAGTGTGAGGAATGGGTAAATGAATCGACGCAGATTTAGCAGGCGTCGTCGTCGTCGGGGAACAAAGACAGAATGGAACAGGACGCGTGGGAGAGATGAAGCTTGATGCGTGATGAAGTAAGGCGATGTGGAGAAAGGTGGGTGCAGTGTGACGGGGCAGGATGAGGAGGGGAATGTGAAACGAGGGAGGCGAGAGGCAGGGCAGAGCGGGGCAGGGCGGGGCGGGGCGTGACGAAGCGTGACGAAGCAAAGCAAAGCAGAACGAAGGGGGAGGTGAGATAAAGCAAGGTGAGGTGCATTGAGGTGACAGGAAGTGAAGTCGAGTGAGGTGGGGGGAATGAGTTCGGGAAGGGTGGGTGAAGTGACGCGATATAAAACGGGGAAGGGACGGGGCGGAATTGGGCGAGGCAAGGCGGAGTGAGGCAGGGTGAGGTGAGGTGATGTGACAAGAGGTAAGACGGAGAGGTGGTGTGAGGCGCGATGCGTTGGAATGTGGCGGGGTAAGGCGGGAACAGGCAGGGTGAAGTGATGTAAGGTGATGATCCGCGGTGCGAGGGAGTGTGGCAGGGTGAGATGGGTAAGTAAGGGTGAGACGGAGTTAGGACGGAGAGAATGAGGGGCCTTTGGCGGGTGAGGGGGTGAGGTGCGATGGGGAGGGATATGCTGAGGCAAGGCGGGGGAGGCCGTATGACGCAAGGTGCGGTGAAGTGGAGTAATGCAGAGTGAGACAGGCTGGATTGAAGTTGGGGGGTGAGTCGCGTTGAGGAGGGATGCGGCGTGTCGGGGCGAGGGGGCGGGGCGGGGCGGAGCGCGGGCTAGTATGATGAACACACCACGCTCTGTGTGGGCGGAAAGGGCCGGAGGGGAGGGGCTGGCGCTGGCTGCGAGCGCAGTCTGTTCGCTGTTCCCCCCTCCTCCGCCCTGTTCCAATCTCCCCGGACTGCGGCTGTTCGGGGCTGATTTGGGTCACCGGGGATGAAATAAAATTGTGCGCCCGTTGTAATGCCCGGAAAATGAAAAGAATCGAGCATGCACAATCGTGTTGCTGAACGGTCGGTGTTTACGACGCCGCCGCGAGTTTGAAAAGGCTGGCTCAAATCTTGATCCAGCTTCTGTGTTCTAGACCCCCCCATCTGTTCTTTGCTTTTTGTTGTTTAGAGGGTCGGAGGAATGGGTTGGCTGCTCCAACTGCTTGGAACTGAGGAAATTTCCTGCACACGAGGTTTCTTTCGCGACGTCTTGTTCGGATTTTGGAAGTCCACTCGCGGGCGGCAGAAAATTGGATGCCCCCGTCTGATTTGTTTTCCATGTTCAGATCACTGGCTGATCCCCGCGAAGAAAGACAATTTCTCTTTAAAGATTTACGCAAATCAAATCCGAGAATGCTAAAGTTCGTGAAAATAGAGTGATTTCATTTTGTGGTGGCCATTTAGCGAAAGAGGCCCTTTCCCTTCAAACCTGTTCATGACCTCAGGACTGAGAGAAAATATATATAGGATGAGTTTGGTGAGAAGTTGCGTTTGAAATTCAGTTAGGTCTTTGCGAGTTTTCTGTGTAACTTAACTCGTGCGATGCGACAGTTCTACGCCAGTACCTAACTCTACCACGTCTTGCATAAGAAAATAATTATTCTCACCAACTTTACCTTGAAAAATATATTCAGTTAAGATACTCAGTAACGGGAGCAACATCAACACAATGAGGTTAACTTGTGCACTATTTGCATTGTTTTCAAATATAGTAATCATTCTAAGTATCGAACAGGTTATTCTTTCTTCAGAGAGACGAGGTCATTTATAATTTCATAAAACAAATAATAATAATAATAATAATAATAATAATGTTCAAGACATTATTTTGTTTTACAAAATGTGCAACTACATTTGCACTTCTTTGTAGGAAGAAAAGAAAGTATGTGGATCTATTCTTCATGATAGCAGAATTAAGAAGCGACGGCGAAGTCGTCAAATCTGGACGGCTCTGAGTCAAGGCATTATTCATATTGCATATTGATATTTACGGGATATTACGGAAGAACCCAGACAAATCCTCCACCACAAGTTTCCTACAGATCATCCTGCGTTTCAACTCCACTCCCTACAGAGCAAGGCGAGCAATCTGGCCGCTGCCCTACGGGTTGCCCAAAAGTCGAAAAGCAGACCAGTGGCATTTTTTTGTGGCGGCGGCTCTTCCTCCCAAAACCGCGAGGACTCCCGTTTGGCTCGTCGGCCGCTGTAAATATCCCGCCGGGCGCGTTTATTCCGTTTGTCACGCGTTTGAAGACGCGCGCGCTCCCGCCCACCGCGGCTTCCCTCCGCGCTGCAGCCAACAGCCGCTCGTAAAGATCGATCATCGGCGTGAATATACTGCTAAATGCCTCCTCGGCAACAAAAAGTCGGGGAAGACCAAACGCACTACAAGGAGGCGATATGTTTACAAGAAACGCGCCGTCCCATAAAAGATTTTTCTTTGACACTTGAAACATCACACGCATTTAGTTTTACAAAGTCGTAAGATGAACTTATTTAATTGAATACGTTTCACTGTTGATTTTACGTGAGTAAAATCGGCGGAAAGGTACAATCGTTTTGCATTCGGATCTTTGTTGCTAAGTTTCATTGAAAACGTTGAAAATGTGACGGCGTAATAGAAGTAATTTTGCGTCCACTAGTAAAGCACAAAAAAGCTCTTGATGCAAATTGTTCTCGAAGTTTGTTGCTCTCAAGCAGTGATTATTAATAGAGGTTTTGCAAGACCGCAGATCTCTGCCGTAAATAGTAATCAACACGGCAACCAAATGTGAACTCTTGCAAGAGCAACTTTCCCTATAAATATGTTGTTTAATTAAAAAAAAGCTCTTTTTTTAAATTTCTAATTGACATCAAAATTATAAATAGTAAAAACCAAACAATATTGTTGCATTGCAATCAATTATAATTTAGTTTCTTTCGTGAGTCATGGATACTACTTCATTTTACGTAACAGCAAAGCTACGAAACGCTGGACTACAAGTATCCCGTCTGTTTTCCGCAGCGGAGACAAAATGGCGAATATCGCAACTTTTAATCGCCGTGCACACCTACCTAATAATTAGGAGCCTTCTCAAATGTAAAATGCAGGTATTTTTCAGGATTCCACAAGAGCGAAGTAAGGGAAAAACTGCTGTGGCCAGGGTGGGTCGCGTCCCTCGCGCAGGCCCCGCGCGCAAACCGCGCCATTTAGAGCCCTAGTATTTTTATCGAGTTGTAATGCAATAAGCCTTTTTTTAAGGCAACCTCCTTGCGGGCCGGCGCCTCCCTAATGGAGTCTTGCTTACAGCTACTCGAAAAAATCGCATTTGAATTCAAAACAGCGCGTTTCTTTTTTTTTCTCTCCCTCTCTCCTCTTCCTCTCATCTTGTTCTTTCCTCTGCAGCCGCCGCCGCCGCCGCCGTCCGCCCACCCGCCTTTCGCGAAACAGACGCCGCCGCATTTTAATTACACGAATCTGGAGGCGGCGCGGGGGCGGGGCGCGCGGGGCGTGTACTTATCAGTGTCGGCGGCAACGGCGGCGTTCGGCAGGTGCGAAGCTCATAACGGTTTCATTAGCAGCGGAGGCGGCGGCGGCGGCGGCGGCGGCGGAGGCAACGCAGGGGACGGCGACGGGGGCGGCGGCGGCGGCGACGGCGATAACGTGAGGGCGTACGAGTGCAGGTGGCGCCATGCGGCGGCGCGGGCGGGGCGGGGCAGGGCAGGGCAGGGCAGGGCACGGGGCTGAGAGAGGGGGAGGGGGAGAGGGAGGAGGGGGCGGGGCCGGGGGCGGTTGGCTCCGGTCGCGCGGCAGCTGGGCGCCGCCGCCTCCGCCTTGTTTATCGGCCTAATTACCGCCTGTGTCCTCCCGGCCCCAACAGCCAGCGTTAATAGCCGCAGGCCGCGGCGGCGGAGGCGGCGGCGGCGGCGCGGGGTCGCCGCGGGAAGTGAAACGGCGGGGACGCGACGGGGCGGCGGGGCTCGCCTCTGCCATGGGTTGGGCGACGGGTTCTAGCGCGGGCTCGCAAACCCATGGCATCGGAAAAGGCCGGAGTAGTGGAAACGTGGAAGCAGTAATCGGTGGACGCGGGGTAGGGAGGGATGTAAAGGGCCGCGGGGATCGGACGCCGAAAAGAGGGGCAGGATCGGCGCGGACGATGGATCCAATCGGGGATGTCAACAGCCCCAATGTTGCGCAGGAACGCTACGAGCCGAGAGGAAAGGACGTGTCGCGGGAGATTACACGAGCGCGGGGGAGGCTCCACGCACACGTCGACTCGGGAGACGATAAGCGCCAGACCCGCGATCGCGCGATGGAAACGGCGGCCCCCGAATTCCGCGGCCAAGAAACACCCCACGCCGCGGGCGGGCGGCGGCCCCACCCCTCCCCGGCGCCCGAGTTGCAAACTCCGGCGCGCCCCACGGGCTCCTTATTGGCATTTCCGGGGAGGGGGAGCGCGCGGCGGGGGCGGGGCGGGGGCGGCCCGAGAGGTCGATACTCGCGCTATTGAGACGTCCGCGTGCCCTAAGCCGCGGTGGCACCCCCCCCCCCCCCCCACGGGCCCCCTTCCCCTCACATTGTGCGGTCGCGCGTTCGCGCCCCGGCGCCCGCCAGGGAGGAGAGCCCTCCGCGCGGTGTCGCCCTCCGGCCCGGCCTCGTCGCCTTGTAGCACTCGCCTCGCAACCCGCTTCAACCTCGGGCGATTTGGACACTAACTGGATTGAATATCAACTCAACTGATTGAGTGATAATTGATTGATGATTCCGGTGGCGATAACGACTAAAAGTATTAGTCCCTTAAGTGTAGTGCATGTTTAACTCGTGCCCTCGGACACCGACGCCGGTGCAACTCAGATGAAGTTCATCAATCTATTTTAGCCGCGTTGTTCCAGCTCCTGCTCATCGACTGGATTTGATTTCATCGACTCGATTTAAAATAAATAATGTCAAACTTGGCATTTTAAGGTATCACCGTCAGATATTAAATTGTTATATACGAATCCTTCAATATCAGATGAAATAATACACAAATCCTCTATTGTGCAACGAATCTGAATTCACAACAAATGCGTTCCTCAAAAAAAACGATCATTTCATGCAAACGCATATACGTCGAAAATACAAATGTATGTTATTTTTGCCACAAAAGAATGAATACACGATCACCGGAAAATGATACTGAGTGCTTCTCGACAGCGTTAATTTGATTCCATTATATCTTTCTTCCAGAGTCCTGAACAGCTAGGTCGCAAACCAATCCCGGAGCAATACAAATTATTAATATCTCAAACAGTTTGTAATAATATATTATGTTAAAAATGATAAAAATATCTATTACAAAATATTACCAAATACTTCAAAATAGTATGCCGATGAAACCAATGATAATAGAGAAGATCAAAGATAGCACACTGAATATCTTACAGTTCAGATCTTCAAATCCCAAATTTTCATGTCGTCATCACTGATCTCAACTCTTTGTGATATTTTTAATGCAAGCTGATGCTATGGAAAAGTATAGAATCTCGATCGAAATATACCTTGTTTACCGAGTCTTCTAAACACCACAGCAGAATAATACACACGCAAACAATTATTCAGACTTTTATGCAATTAATCATTCATACTACTTTAAGATACTGCCTTGAACGCAAACACAAAGTCGTTTGCGCGGTTGAAGAATAACAGTAAAGTACAGTGAACTCTAGTAAATTTAATAGTCGATTATTCGAAGTACTGAACAAATCGAAGACAATTTCTTTACAAACAAAAACTATTAAAATCATTAAATCTGAGACATTCTTGAATTCCATTGTTAAAAAGGTATAATTAATTCGGTTTAAAGTCAGCCCTAGAAGAAAATTTCAATTCATTGCAATTTATTTCATTTCATTGAAATTAAAATTCAGTGGAAAATTCAGTTTAAAAATTACTCTTGGATAATTTGAATTCAGAATTCTATTTTAGAGATATTTATTATATTTAATGTAAAATAATACTGAAATGTCAAAGTTCCAATTTATTAGTGAATTAAGTGAATCAAAGGCAAACGTACTGGTAAAAGAAGAAAAAAGATGTAATGGTATGACGACAGGTGATCAATTACTTCGAACAATACTCGATTTAGAATAAAGCGAAAAAAAGTTTAATTCAGCAGGAAGAAGATATTGAAATGTTTTTGAAATGCTGCTGAATTTTAAAGTTGTACATTTCTAAATGGTTATTAGCCTTTGATTTAAAATGAGTTCACTGTACCATGCAATCATGGAGTATTTTGACCACAAAGCAAGAAACGCCCATACTCGTTCGAATAGGTGACAGTTTTATCCGTACTGTTTTGCCCTCAAGAGTGAAAATGGGCGCCTGTATGTTCAATTACGGGCATAGAAATGTCACAAATGAATCCCATTTGTTCCTGGTTTTCTTCAGAAGACGGGTTTGTAAGTTACCATATCCTGAATGTCTGTGTGCATTGCAGGTCTGAATAACCTGAGAATGTGAAAGTTATACCCATCAGAAGAAAACAAGCTAAACCCGGACGAACTGAACAGGAAAGGAAAACATTACACGCGGTAAGTTGGACGCCAGGTGTGGATTCAGACAGAATAACCACGTGATTAGGGCCTCCGTCGTTTAGGGACCCCAATATTTTTTTTTAAAACCAAGCTGTGCGTAAGTTTATAATAATGCTAAACAATTTAATATTAAATAACTCAATTGCAAAGGTGATACTTCATTTTATAAGTTCAACTCTTCAGAAGTAAGTCAGCCCCGTAGTTGGGTCATGTCTAGAACCCCTGAATGCGATCCTACGGACGAGTAAAACTGTCCCGTTTCGGAAACCGCGTACGGGCCACACTGCTGAGCAAACGGCTCCTTCGAAGGCGAGTGGGGGTGGGAGTGCGCTTACGTAGCCTGTGTAGCCGGAAACGCGCCGCTGCCGCCGCTGCTGCTGCTGGTGGAGAGCTGGCACGGAGCGGCGAGAGGCCTAGGCTCCTCAGCCGACGGCCTCGGCCCCACGGACTGCGCTCCGCCGCGGCCAAGCGCCTGCCTGCAACACGACACAACGGTGCTTAGGAAAGGAGCTCGTGTGTTCAATATTCATTGGCTGATTGGTTATTCTTTACACCCGCATCAATTAAAAAAAAATATTTTACGTTTTTCCTAACTTAGTTCTCTTACCCATTTTACTAGCGTTGCACGTCGAGTAATTGTCCGTTAAGTTAGTCCTCGGCAGTCGTTGCCTTTTATCCCTTCGACCAGGAACTCTGCGCCGTTAGATCCCCGGCGGTTCCCAGACGGTCACCAATCGAGGAACCCGCGGTGTCTCGAGTCGCTTACCCTAAGTGGCTTTACGGAGCGATTATCAATTCTGACGCAGGTTTTTCATATGGACATAGTCATATGGTCCTATTCATATCGTCATATTCACTTGGCGCTTAATACCGTACGTGTTGAGCATGTTATACGAGTATCCCAGAAAATTCATTTTCTCGCTGCTACTCTCTCCTTTCTTCTGACTATATTCATTCTCTTTATAAATTGAAAAACAAACTTTGAGAATTTGTGTTCTCAGCTTTATAGAAAAAAATAATACTTTCAACATTTTTCTTAAAACTGTATTTACTTAATTGTTTAACATAAGCTATAACAGTTAAATTTTACATTTTAACAAAGTTCATTATTAACTACAACTATTCTAAAAGTCAATGTTTGATAATTTGGGATGATTCCGTCGTTATTTGCAAGATATTTATTATAGTCAAATGAGTTGGTACATTAGAATTATTGAATTCGTTTTTGTTTGGGGGTCAGAAAATACCTTCGGCAAATCGTACTCAAACAATACATAAGTCCATTCTGACACAATACTCAGTTCATCTTCTTCAAAAACATTTCAATTCATCAAGTCAAATTTATGTACATTTTCATACTCGAACAACGTTACATAGAAAATGATTAATAAATGGTCATTTGAATAAAAAAAATATTTATTTCTTATATTTGCTTCAAGAATAAAATGTATGAAGTAAAACAGACAAAACTTTGCATCATGAGGCGGCATAGTCAAGAGTGTAATCAGGTTATTCTTACAGTTATAGTGTCACATTGACTTCATGTTTTTTGTTGTTGTTTTTTTTTTGTTAAAAAATTGCATGTACTGTAAGCTGGATTTAAGTAATTTGGTTATTTTTTGGTATTTATAACGTATGCAAATGGGATATTGAATAATTTTCGTTACTATTGAATATATAATTGAATTAACTATAATTCGTTTTCATCGACTTCTCAGTGGGTGGCCAGAAGCTTTTCTCCGTTAATAAGCCACTGCGCATAATCAATTTTTATTCCTTTTACATGTTTACTTAATAAAAGATATTATGCTGTTACCGTATTGGGAAACGTCCCGGTAAATTTTCCAACGAATCTTGCACATATCGTCAGTGTAGTACATAAGTGACACATTTCAAAAATTGTAATTTTGAAGGGAAAGGATTTTATACTAAGGAGAGCCATTTATTTCACCGTCAAAGACGATGAATTTTACTCTATTTTGTCTTGAGAGTATGAGAATTTTTAACGGTAAAAATAAGGTTATTTTACAATTCTTCGTTTAACTAAAAAATTACTTTTGACATATTGTCACTTTTCCTGTGCATTGAAAAGGCGCACAGCATTATCTGCCTCTCCAGTTATCTCATATAATTGAATTGTGAAAGCAATGAAATAAACAACCCAGCACTGCTAATAAAAACAATAGGTATAAATAAGTAATTTTTACTCTATTAAAATTTGCGAATTTTTCAAGTACGTCCTTTCAAAACTTTTTAGATACTTGTTCAGATGGACTCATCCGTTTAGTGCAGCACCGCCGATAAGCGATAGAGCGCCAAGTGTCGTCAGCGGCGAAGTGAAACGAAACCTTTGAAAAACCAACTCGCTGGGACGGGGAGGCCACATCGGCTCGCGGAAGGCGAAACACCGTTCAACCGCTCATTTTTACGACAAGTCCCGGCAATAAAATACCCCGCGCGCCACGACGCCGTGAATCATCTCCCGTTCCCGAGACAATAAACTTATCTTAATAGGAGCGAGCGCTCGGGAAGAAAAATGGCCGGCGTTAGTATGCGGCGCGTCTTTCGACGCGGGCCCCCAATCAAAAGAAGCCGCGCCGCCGCACGCCGTCGACACGACACGACACGACGCGACGCGACGCCGCGCGACGACACAAGACGTGACGGAAACGACGAACGCGGGGACGGCGGCGGGCTATCATTAATTTACCGTTCTTTCTATCATTTTATGAAATTCAAATCACTGCAGTCGATATGCGCATTACTTTAACAGTTATATTTAACATTTCTATCTCAGGAATCATTATTATTTCTCTTGCTCTTGAATTCATTTTTATAACCTACGCGTTTGCAAGCAACGTGTTTTGTACATTCTTTCATTTTATGCTTTCGTAGTTGGCATACAATGAGACATATGTTGACGAGGAGCTCTTTTTTATCACCGCTTTAAAATGCTGTTCATCCTTCAAGATGTGTTTTCATGTACTCAATGAAAGCTTCAATACAGAGTTGAAACATTGTACACCACCATTTGTGTTTATCACATTAAGGTTATAAAATTCGATCTGCTTTATAATGTTCAAACTTTTATTCCTTGCTTGTTACGCGTCCATTGGACCCAGCACGTGCGACACGGCGGGCGCGGCGAGGCCCGACATCTGCCGGCGGCTCGGCAAAGGAGGGCCGTGACGTCACGGCGCGGGCACGCGGGCGACCCGTGAGAAACGCCCGGACGCGGCGCAGGGCCGCCCCCCCCCACACACACACGATGCAGCTTGCACACGCATAGCAACCTTATAATTATATTGGTGCCGTATCCAGCATGTGTGTGTGTGTGTGTGTGTGGGTGGGTGGACGGAAAATCCCAATCCAATCTAATGAAATGAGCAACCCATTAGTTCATTTGTTTCCAATACCGGGAGGCGGCGCTAAGAAGATGAAAGCAGTTCATGTGACAAAAAGTTGAATGAAGTTTCAATAACTCGAAACCAAAGCTGGGAAAACGAGATATTAAATATTCCGAATTTAAAAACCACTAAACAGCATGTCCATGCAAAAGAGGAAAAATATGAAGGAAAACACAAACTCGAATATTTTGACATGATTAACGAAGTTCCATTCATCATATGTGTACGAAAGGATCTGAGTGATATTGAGAAATTGGCGTTAGCAAGGAACGAGATACACAGGACTTCGAGTTATCGTACTTCCAGTGAACAATACAGATTTATCGAGTTATTTGAGTTGCTTTGAACATGGTTACGAATAAATATTTTGTGAACTAATTGACATCGATGTAATAATTTAATTTGTTGAATGTGTAATTCATAAATTACTAATGAGTTGATTACATTTCTTTGTAACCTGTCTTCATATTTATTGCAAAACGATGACATGCAGCGCGAAGCGGCTCTGAACACGCAAATCGGCAGGACACGCGATTCGGACGATTTACGCATAGAAAACGTAGTGCTTTTGTCACTTCCAGTTTTGTATGTGTTGTAGCGTGTTAAATGTTTTCATTCCAAAAAATAGTTCAAGCTGCCATTATAGTACTACGTTTATTTCTTTTAATTCAAAAGCTTTTTGAAAACGCCAAAGAATAGTAATGTACGCTACAAGGACAGAATGTGTCACAATACGAGCTGCTTCTTGCCGAAATAACGATAGGGCCGAGGCAAGAAGTTCGAACGAGTAATGCAACACTTCAGTCCGTGAGTCGTAGTACATTTTATTCCATACAAGATTGCGTTTGTTTGTTTTCGATTCAACATCAGGATTTCATTAGCAATCCAGATGATTGACACCATTTTCAGGGAGAATTCGCAGATAGCCGTCTGGATCAAGGTGTAATAGTAGATTATTCATAAATGCAATTTGGTGTCAGAGCACATCCTCTCTGTCCGTCATTATTTTAGTGCGGTAAAGTAATTCAGAGCGAGAAGTAGTTTCAGAGTGGTAAAGTACCTTTTTCCACAGTGTTTTCGAGGAAAGTAACGACAAAATGTGATCCACATATAGTATGGAATAAGATAATTAACCCCATGTATGTTGTTTTCCATGCACTCCCACGATATTTGTAATGATAATATACAAATAGCAATATTACAATTGTGGCAATCTTGAATCGGACAGCGATGATTAATGGCTTATTAACATTACACAAAAACTAATTTAATCAAACAATTAAGGCACTGAAGTTTCTTCGTACTTTCGAACAATGTTTTTCGTACTTCATACTATATGCTTTCAAAGTACAAACGAACGAACTTAGTTCTTTACGTGGAAAAAAACTATTCTCATGCGTAACCTGCATTTGAGTCTGATATTGACGTTGTGTGTTTTGTGTGTGACTTGGATACTTTTCCATCAAGCATTCACGAAAGAACTAACTTCGTAATTGATTTACAAGAGGAAGTGGGAGGTAAGAAATAGTATCCAGATACAAATGTAGGCTGCCAATTCATTAACAACGTGTTTACATTATTACTTTTGCAATAAGGGAGTGAGATATCATGCCCTAACGGTAAACGAAGTATCACATAATTCTTATTCTTAGAAACGACCGACCATAAAAATCGTAACCAGTAATTCCAGCTCCTAACGGTAGAGCGAAATGCAATTCACATCGATTCTAACAATCAAGAAACAAGGGTCATCATTCATCACTTTTCGCAGTATACTTCTCTGCTATTATTCGAAAAAAGGATTGTCACCAAAGGCTCACCACCTAGAGATGCTGATGAAGTATTAGTCGCTTGCTTAGAGGTATTTGACGGATACTAACATCTCATCGATACAAACTAGACGCGGAAAACCTTCAGACGTAGTGAACTTCAGCATATGATGAAAGTACAAAAACGACTCCGCAATATAAGCCCTTAGAAAGCTAATATTTCTAATCTCATAAATTGTGGCTTCAAAGAGGGCATTTTCTACTTTAGTGGAAGGAACGTTTTTAGGCGGGTCGCTTCCCCCATTGTGGTCCTGTCCACGTCCATAGATCCTCTTTCCAATACCTATACGCGAAACTTCTGCCACACATCTGACCTACAGGGAAAGGGAGAAGTTGGGCGACGTGAGAGTGTATAGTGAGGAAAACTAGAAATGAAACCGAACTGCCTAAATTTTTTGTCCCTAGTAGAGGTACCGTCGGCACACTACCTGTTGACGATAACCTCGTGATAGAACTACAAAACTTTTAATTCAATGGGTGAGTGGAAAAACAGTGCTAGTCGAAAAGTTCAGTATGAGGTAATTCAAGTTATAACTTTTGATTAGCTGTGACAAAAGAACTGTCGAGATTTATACAATTTTCATATTTCAGAAATGTACCAAGCCACACAAATATGTTCTGAGGAATAATTACGATAAAAGCTTTGTTAATAATGTGTCCACTAACCCATTCAATTAATCCATCTTCAAAGCACAATTTTCATAGGAAAATATTAATCTGTTGTTGGACTTTGGCAACCATGATGAAACTCCAAAAACGAAATATTATGTCCAAGGGGAACCATAGATTTCAAATCCATGTAATCGCGCAAACGACAAACAAATACTCCACTATAAAGGTGATAATTTACATTTAGGTGGGTCCCTTTCGTCTTACGCATACTCCGTAGCCACAACCGAACGTATACTTTCCCAACACGCAGATGTGTTTCGGCCGATCCTACAGACAGGCAAGGGGAAGGAACGTCCGACAAAAGAGTGAGTAGTAGAGGGAAGTAAAATTGATCGAGTGGCCTAAATTCGGTAATCTGTCTCCAGTACAGACCCAAGCGGGTCTCCCTGGTGAAGAGGGCCCGCTGCCTTGGTGTCGGCCTGCGCGCGGCCACCTGGACTACCGGGGTGTTCGACACGTCCTCACGCCGCCGCCGCCGCCCGCGGGCCCCGCCGCCGTCGCCCGGGCGACAGAGACGTAGCGCTCGGGCCGAGCGTTAATTTAATGCTCCATTACTCAATTACGATGCCATACTTAAAGAGGAGTTTATGGGGGAATTAAAAAGCGGCCGCCGCGTATTTCACGGTTATCTGCGGCCGCCGGCCGCGGGCATTATGCGACCGCACGCACCCCCTCCGCCCACCTCGCCCGCCCGCACGCGCCGCCCCCCCCCCCACCGCTGCTGACGTCGCCCCCCCCCACCGTAGAGGTTTTCCTCTTCCGCGTGCGGGCTACGCGTGTTTATAACCTCGCCGCTAACGCTTCCCGAAATCGCCAATAATTGTAATATAAACCGCACCCCCCGCCCGGCGTACAACGCTCGAGCAGAGGGTCACTGGAAAGGGCTGCTGGCGGAGACGCGACGGCGGAGCGCGGCGGGTGAGGCGGCGCGACTTTTATACCCAGTCTAACCCCTCGAAGACGCTGCCAAAATCCAATACGCAGAATCCGCATATAGAACAAATTCCCGTTTCACACATTCCCTGAAGAAATTCTCAGATCTCGACTCAACACTAGAGTTACCATAAAAAGATGTCTCTATCACCCTAGTACTACAGTTATTTGTATTTTAAGGTTATTAGTAAGATTATTGTAAGTTAATTCTAAGTAGATTTAAGCAATTATAACAAATGTAGTGTTTTACGCATTGATTTTTTTTATTGTTCAATACAAAAGAAAATAAATCAATTAAAAAAAACTATTTAACTTAGTGATCCTCAAACTTGCCAGCGCGATTACTTCAAGTGTGAAGGCGATGATGAAGAAATACCGTGAAAGCAAAATCCTGAGAGAAATGCATATTAGTCACAAATTATTCAAGGCGTATCGATATGCACGATGCATTGCTAAAGCCGTCTTAGGGTAGAATTAAAGAGATAAAAGCTCCCAATATGCTACAAAACACATGACTGGCACAAATCATTGCCAAAGATATTCTAAAACTTGCTACGAGAAATATAAATGACAAAAACGAACCTCTAACAAAGTCATAAACGACTAGAGAATAATAGTAGTTCACACCTAAAATGTAAGTAAGCTCAATTGCTTTATTTCTACTGAAAATACAAAAACATAGCAAAATCATAAGAATCGCTTTCGTAACGTGACAGACATATGTAATTTTGGGGTCAGTAAAATGGAGAATTTTTTTTATCAAAGATGTTTCAACTTTTGAAGTTGCGAATGTTTCAAAAGATATATAACGTGGACAAGAACAAACAGTTTAATACTTTCACAGGAACAGTTTAACAAAAACAGGAAAGATTTACGTTACGCTTCGAAATACACAACAATTAGCAAATAAAATGGCAAACGACGATAATTTGTCTGGAAGGTACTCATAACAGGAAATGGTGTACACATAGAAAGTTTCAGAACTGTTAATCATTTATAGCTTTGAACCAAAGAATATTTAGTGGGCTGTTTTCTGCGCTCAACGTGACGTACCCAACAACCAAAAAGAAATTTAACGACTCCCCCCAGTAATTTCTGAACCGCAGGCTACTGTCTTCTGAGAATTGCAATCTCCTCCTATGATTTACTTCTGAGCGAACGCAGCCTGCTCAGTAATCACTGCAAGACCTTCGCACAGAATACGCTATCCAGCCTGTCGATCGAAAACCTGAGCATCTCGCAGGGCTAGGGCAAATCTCGATAGGGAACAATCACCTCCGTCGAGGAAGCTTCTTTTATGTTCACATTATCCGCCGAAGTACAATGAAATTGCTTCCAGTAAAAAAAGTATGAATATAATTGCGATTTAACATAGATATACGAGTAATGGATACGGCTGTTGAATGGCTGTCTATCGCTTTGATGTGAAGTTGATAAACATGTTCTCATAAGCACTTGACATAATGAGATAAATACTACTAGTTTACCTTCTGTGGAATTCTACAGCTAGAATTATTCCTGGAACAATTAGTGTTTGGCTAGCAAATAGTCGGCTTTTCCACATGCAACTACGTAATCACCATGAGATTCAGTGGAAAAAGGATATATTTCTTAATTCTATCTCTTTGAATCAATTCTTCGCAGTATTTTTCTCTCTTATCTTCGCCTTACTTCCTACAATTCCTCCTATTTGTAGACAGCTATTCAACACGTATTTTGCGAGTAAATTGTTCAAAACAATGAATGCAACAGTGGCACTGGAGGTGATATATTCACGGTGCTGGTGACAATGATAATTGTAACATACGATCTCTTTAACGCCCATTTGTCCTGTAATTTGTAGTCGATATACGTCTCCATTTCTGCAACATTTTCCTAGTTCTTTTATCCGCTCCATTAACCACTTTGGATATTCAAAAAAACATAGTAGCTCCATTTTATCAACATTCCCTCTCAGCTCCATCTGAAGGCAGTGTCCACGTCTCCAATGCTCCGCTAAAACACCTCCTTCTCATTCGAAACCTCCCACGCATCCTTCCCCACAGCGACACTCGTTCGCATAAATGCTGCGACGATCGCTTATGTGCTATGCACGCCCCATCCTCCGATGTCCCAGCCCCTCTCGATGCCCTTGCCGCCCACTCTCCCTCTCCACAACCCCTGCCAGAGCACTCACCACGAAACGGTCGCGTTCCCTCTCATCCCCTCTCACAAATACGCGACCCTCATCCCCGTCCTACAAACGTCCCCTCACCCCATACCACGCCGCAGCCTCCGCCGTTCACCGTCTCCCTCCCCACACCCACCGCCGCCCGCCCACGCCCTTCCCAGCCCCCGGGCTCGCCGCGAATATTCCCATGGCGCCAAATCACCGCCGTCCTATAAACGCCACTCACGCCCCATCGTTGCGTGTCACGGCCCCTCACCACGCCCTCGCCGCCCACGGCCCCTCTCCACAATCTCCGTCGCCCGCGCTCACCCCGCAGCGTCCTCACCCGTCCCCTCCCGTCCCCGCGCACGCCGTCCCCCCGTCCACGCACCCGGAACCGAACACCGGCCGACGGCGCGGGCGTGGTCGATAAATCAGGCGCGATCATTGTCCGCGATTTATTTTACAACGCTAATGATGCCCGGTTCCCGCGAGGCGCGCGGGCGGCGGAGGCTGCTGGGCGGGGGGGGGGGGGAGGAGGGGTCGGAAATTAAAAACAATTCATTACTGCCGGCCGCGTCGAGGCCTGCGGCGCGGGGCAGGGAGGCGACGGCTGCGAGGAAAGCGGGTCGGACCATGACGTCCGCGACAGTCCGACGCCCTGCACGATCTCGCGATACACCGCCGGCCCCCGCCCCCGCCCCCGCCCGCGCACCGGCTGTGGCGCGGCACAACGACCCGTCGGCACGCGGCGGCCCTCGACCCCCCCCCCCCCCCCGCCGCGGCACGCCACGCCGCCCCCGCGCCTCGCCGCGCCGCGCGCCAGTGTTTTGACAAACAGCGAAAGAAGGTATATGAATAATTATATCAATGTTATCCATCATAACAATATTTTATTATAGTTAGTCAATATTTTATTATAGTTAGACAACTCTTTATTATAGTTAGTCAATTAAATTTTTTTTTATTAAATGGCACAAAATTACATTGAATGTTACTACTGTTATTATTATTATTATTATTATTATTATTATTATTATTTATTATTATTATTATTATTATTATTATTATTATTATTATTATTTTATGTTGCACCTGATGAAGCAGACAAGAGTGAATAGAGACTGCAACCTAGTAAACTTGGCCCTAGAATTTCAATATTGTGGGACACTCCCACTGGTGACCTCAAATAATCAATAATACATTTCTAAGAATTGAGAATGAGGGAACGGAGGAATTAATGATGTTTCGGGTATGAAATGTTATATAAAGTAGGTATAGAAAAAGTATGGGCACGAGCAAAAAGAGTCGAATTGGACGTAGCAATTTTCCGATAGTTTTTGCTACGCTAACTCAACTACTTTAACATATGCATTTTTTAAATCATCGTCCATTATTCAGTCCACATTCTATTTATTTATTTGCCTTAGCTGTATGTAAAAAAGATAATCGACTATGCCACCTGTCACTTAATGTTACTTGATGTATCCAACGGGCGACCTGTGGCGAACTGAGATTCGTGAATTTAGATGTCGTCCAGTATTTTACTTTTGTGCTTGGGAAAATTCTTCACTTTTGTAGAAAGAGCATATCCTAGTCAGTGTTGCCAACGTTCCGAATGTCATACCGAGACAATCTTCAGAAATTCTCTCCTTTGCTCAGAAGAGGGTAGCAGTAGAAACATTGCCAACACTGACTACCACGCGACCTATACTCCGTTCATGGACGTTTTTGTTTATCTCCTGCAGGTCCGTCGTCTCACGTCCGTTGTTCGGGAATTAATTTGTGAAGAATATAATGGATTAGGGAAAGATTTCTTGGAGTCCTCATATTTTTTCTTCCGGTATTATTCCTCTCATCATAATTAGTAATTTATCCGTTATGCATCGCGAAAATATGCGACCTGTGTCCGGACCGACATAGATCTAAATATTTATTCATGAAAACCATTTATTAACTCGTAAATCTGCATCAAGTAGATGACTGACCTGAGGATCAGAGATATCGCTCTCCAGAGCGTCGTGTCTTTGAAATACGCGTACGATCAATCTTGCATACTTCTTTCAATGGGTGGAATGCATACGAGCAATCAAAAATTCTAGAAAAGACACGGTGGATCTAAAAGATCCATTTGAAAGGTTTACCTTTAATAAACCTACAATGTTTAGAGTTAACTATTGAAAGAGTCAATTCACAATTTTATTTGAGTCATTATAACATGAAACCAATGTACTCACAAAACACTAAACCACTTTTGATGTATTTTTTTAGATTATACTACAGGTAACATACTAATCCTGACCCGATTCTTTGCTTCTCTCCTGTTTAGTATATTCATCATTAATAATAATAATAATAATAATAATAATAATAATAATATTTCTATTAAATTACAATTATATCTTACTCATAATGTTAAGTTAGTGTATTCTGCCACCAAGTTCTGAAACGTAATTGCAGAATTATTAATAAATCTAATCTATTCTAAAATCAACTCCTTCTGATTAAATACTTTAAAAATATTCGACGATATAAGGAGAAACAGTTTAAAGTCCATTTGTGTGAACTATACAATGATATTACAAGACTTCTAAAACCTTCAGTGAATTCCTTTTCTCTATTGGAAAAACTATTGGGTTTGTGCTAGTTAAGCAACGAAAGTGTTCCACAGAAAAGTTTTTCAAGTGTTAATGTGGTTAGACTCGGAACATTTTTGCCTGAATACCAATAGCTCGTCAAAGGACCCAGAAGAAACGAGTTTCTGTTTGGACGACCAGACACCTGAAGGGCTCTAATTGGAAATTCTAAACAAGGAGAAAGATCAAGCTGAATTTCAAGCTTAATGATCACCAGTAGAAACACGTTCGTCAGACATCTCCGGAAAAAAGAAAAATTGTGTTCTCTCGTTCAACATGTTTTGGGAATTCATTAAAACTACAAAAAGTTTTTAGTAAATTTTACCCAGTGCACTGAATCGGAAAAACAGCAAAACGTCTCCAAGTTCTAGATCTAACTATTGAACATCATAATGTAAAACTTACACCGAAACATTTGTATATGAGAAGACGTCTCTTATTTTATTAATTGTTGAGATTCAGAAGCGTATTCGGCATTGGGGAGAGAACATTTGTAACTTTTTTTTGAACTTTGGAAATAAGATATTCCGGGGGTTATTAATATATAGTGTATATAGTACGCAATATTCCTATGAACAAAGGATAACGAATTCAAACTACTCGTAATTAACCCTTGCTCGCAAAACTAAACTCCGGAAAAATTCACGTCTTCTCCCACCACGATAGCGCGGAAAAAAGAGTGTAATTGCAAGTGCGCGGCGCAATGGCAGAATAATGTAATTTCAGGCAGACGCACACGCAGAGCGCGCCGCCACCCACGCACGCGCTGCCTCCAAGAGATAATATTGCAGAACGCATGAACTGAGCACGTAATGCGGCGGGCAAATGAAATTACGTTCGGAATAACGCACGTCGGCCGCCATCTGGTCGTGACGGAGCGTCAGGAGAACGCCCGACGGCCCTCCAGGTGCGCCGCGCCGCCACAAAGCGAGGGCAGCGCGCGGCAGGGCCGGCAGCGGACAGCGCGCGCTGAAGGCTGCCCCGGCGAAGCCACGGGGGCGCGGGCGGCACCGAGGAGAAAAGGGCTGAAGAAAAGCGAGGCGTAATCTGAAAAGCTCGTTTTGCGCATATTGTTACCACCAAGAAGCGCCAGAAACCAAAGAAATAATGAGAAGTTTAGGGAACATGACGGACAGTGCGCTCTAAACCCTGCCCGAATGAAGAATAGGGTCGCGGTGGGTGAAGAAACGTGACGGAGACGAAAATGAGTGAAGAAAAAAAGGTATGTTCTGAAAAGTTCATTTTGCGCATATTTTTACCACAAAAAAGCTGGAAAAAAATCAAAGAATAATTAGAAGTTTAGGGAACATGTGGAATAGTGCGCTCTAATGTCTGCTCGAACGCATCACAGGAACGCGGTGAAGGACAGAGTTCAAAAGTTCATTTTGCGCAAAGAGTGTCTCATTGCTAGTTTGTGCCTTGTTCCAGTTTTAAGATTTAAAAAGCAACACTAAACTTTTTATCATCAAGAAGCAGAAGGAATCAAAGAAATGAAAAGTTTAGGAAACACAATGGACACCGCGCTCTGAAGTCTGCCCGAATGAAGCAAGGGGGCGCAGCGAATAAAATGATTAAAGAAAAGCTAGGAAGGTTCTGAAAAGTTTATTTCGCGCACAGAACGACTCGCTGCTCTGTGCCTTGTTCACATTTTCATAGTTAAAAAGAAATATTACAAAATTTTCAATACCGGCAGGTGTCACAAACTCACAGACATTCAAAACATCAGGAAAATGCCCAAGAATACCTTCCCGGGTTCTACAGTAATCCGCGACCGCCTAATTTCTGGTACGGCGAAACTGAAAGACGTTGCCTTCATGGTAGTCGCTGCAGAGAGATTACTCTACGCTTTGGTAGCTACTGCTGGCAACGTAACAGCAGGTTAGGTCCATGTGCTCAATTCGCCAATGCGTTCGTTTGCAGTTGGTTCCCTTGTAAAAGGCTTCCACATTACCTCTCGCAATGCCATCGTAATTAACCTTTAATTGTCACCCGACCTATCAAACAGGACCCTTCGTAAAGTAATTTTCATTACTAGTGTCCCGTATTGTATTCAAAAGATACGAAAAATAATTGACGAGTTTTTTCTAAAGTGACCTATCTCCAAGACACACCCATTTTCAGACAGGAAAACTGTTCACAATCAACCTTATAAATGAAGATGGAATTCCATTGTTTTAGAAAATTGTTTTAACACAGGGAAAACGACATTTCTGAAAACGACGGAATGATGAAGCGTCATAAGAACATATTGACACGTAGAACAAGACAAAATGGAATGGAAATACTTCCCTTTGGAAATTAATTGGAGCTTGTTTCCAAATGGAACCAAATCCAACGGAACAAATTTTACAGTAGAAGAGAAAATCTGCTGACAAAATAGACATTGTATTACATCAATATTTCATTTTGAGTTCTCTCTGAATCACTGAATTTTATAGCAAATTTAGAGATTTTTTTTCATATTTTATTCCTAAGTTTTGGTACGTTTTGACATAAAAAAGTAAAAAAAGTATTGACATAATAAAAAAAAGAAGATCAATTTAGAAATATTCAAAATTAACCTTTTCACTGAACCATGTTTAAATTATTAAAAAAATAAAAAAATTAATGACCATAACAATAGATAGGAACTGTTTTAATTCCTCGTAAGGTACACCAATGTTTTCAAAATCGTCATTTTCATTAACCATATTTTCTTTTATTACATCTTTATTTAATTTCTTTTTTTGCAGTGAAAGGTGATGTGCATTTGGTACGTTTTTGTCGTAGAACTCGACACTGAATGAACGAAATGTGGAAGGGTTTGGGAAAACGATCACTCTGTACGGAATTTGAAGCTTTTGGGAAAAATAATATTGAATCCAGTTTCTCAAACCCACGAAATATCTGCTGACACCTGTAATACCTTTTTTTTAAATTATGGATTTGATACCTTTTGGAAACAAACTTTTCAAACAAAGTTCATTTCTTCAAAGACGTGCGGCCTTTCCCCGCTCAAATGTCCTCCACGCCTGCGTGCACAAGGCATTCGGCGGCGGGGGCGGTTATCAGCGTTGGCGCGGACGCCGCTCTCCGCGCGCGGGCGGACCAGAATGCAGCGGCTAACGACTTTCTCCGGCTATTAGCGGCGTTTTGTTAGCCCAACAGCGCCCGCGGCGGCGCCACGCCCCCCGATACGCATCTACACGTCTAAATTGAGCCAATCATTAAAATAAATTATCAGCACGCCCGTGATAACAATCTACTCATAAATTAAGCTAATCATTAAAATAAATTAATAGTGAGAGGCCGTGATTTTCAAGCGCTCCTTGACGCCAATTAAACGCTGCGCGACCGGGCGGGTGAGTCGGAGGCGGCGGCGGCGGCGGGCGGCGGGCGGCGGGCGGCGGGCGGCGGGCGGCGGGCGGCGGGCGGGCGACCAAACGGGCTGCAGAGGCCATGGCGGTGGCGGAGGTGGTGGTGGGGATGACGGGGGCTGGGGAGGCAGTCGGTGGATTAGGTGAAGGCGGGGGTCCTGCGGGCTCAGAGCGATGACCTGGAGGGTAAATGGACAAGTGAGAGAGTACATTAGGAGCGGTCGCTTGGAGGAGGGCGAACGGGGGGTGGGGGGCGAGAGGGTGAACGGGGGAGATGGTGGGTGGGCGAGGGGCCAGAAGGGCGAGAGGATGGACAGGCATCGAAGGAGGGGCAGAGGGCTGGTGATAGGAGGGCGCGCGCAAGTGGGTAGTCAGGCAAGAGGGCGGCCGAGCGAGATGGACAGCGGGATGGCGCGAGGGTAAAAGAGGAGAGGGGGGGCGAGTGTGTGACGGGTGAGAACGAGAGAGTAAATGATAGAGAGGAAAGTCGAATGAGAGGGACGACAGGGGAGAGAGGGGGTGGACGAGGGGGCGAGTGGATGAGTGGGTGGAAGAGCGGGAAGGAGAACGAGTGGTCGGGGCCCAGTGGACGAGCGGGAGGGCAAGAAGGGGGGTGGAGGAGGGGGCGAGTGGGCGGGGCAGTTGCGAGTGGGTGCAAGAGCGGCAAGGAGAGCGTGTGGACGGGGGCGGTGGGCGAGCGGGAGGCGGCAGCGGGCGGCGCCCGTCCGGATATGCAAATCCTGGTTGCAATTACCGACGTTCCCGCGGTCCCAATTAAGAAACGGGAGCACCAGCCGCCCGCCGCTGTCCTCTCTGATAGGGGCGCGTTGTGCAAGGGCCACGGGGCTTTGCCGATAGCCGAGGGGCGTCAAGGGGGCTTGCTGTGTATTCTAGCACGCGGAAATGAAGTTGGAGCAGCAGTCTTTCCAAAGTTATGGGGCGCCCCGACGGGCGAAGAATTAATTATCTGGAAATGTTTTCTACGTCGTAGACGCTGCTTGATTAAACAAGAGTCAGAAGACACTTTCACGCAGATATTAAAACCAAACGACAAATTATTAATAAGTGTCTTTCATTCTAAAACTGCTCAAATCGATAAAAAAATTGATGTCATGGACGGCAAAGAATGCCAATTAAGTGTAGCTCCGAAGTCCAATTCTATCACCAAAGAAAATTCAAACTTATAAAACGAGTACAAAAGATTATCAACAATTGAAAACTCTTCGAAATAGGTTTTAAAATTCACTTTTGGGACACGAAGAACACTACAAATCGTAAAAATCTTGAAGAATTGTAATTGCATTACCGAGACCTCCCGTGAAACAATGGAAATAATTAGTTCTCTAAAAACTGATTACATTTTCATAGGATTTAAATCCGTCGTTCAAAGATACCTGTCCACTCTTTGCATCTAAATGACGCATAATCATACCAAAAATCATATATTTTAAGACGACATTAGAAGGAAAAAATGGATCATTGTTCTCGGCAGCGCACAGATTCCCTTTTTCTCCTTGAACTTCAGCGCTGTAACGATTACGGACATGAACTTTCGTAACCATAACACGCAAGCTCATCGCTAGTTTCATTTAACCGCGCGTAGCTTTTCCAGTTGCGTGGCATAGTGTATATCCTGTTGGTTCATACACCTCGGATTTATCTTCAGGTTAATTGGTGTAGAGGTTAGAGAGGTTTAGTGTGCGGGTTAATTACTTCATATAAGAGTGCACTTCATTACGAGGATCGGTTTTCCAGTCGACGCAGCGCAACAACTGTGGCACCCGTGCACGAAAAGCAGTCCAGCGCGCAGGCGCCACAACAGGGCGCCGCGGCTAGTTAGCGGACACGACCGGGGTCTGAATTGGGGCGAACGCTCCTGCAACGGGCACAGATAAGAACGGTTTTGTGATTTTCTTGAAATTACTGGGATTCACTAATCAATTCGTTACGTGAAACTCAATAGGCGATTAGCGTACATTTTTCTCAATAGATCCGTTCCCTGAAAATGGTCAACTTTTCGTTTGTTCCATTTAAAAAAAAAATATTTCCAAACTCCGATTTTGGTCAAGTAGTAGCCACGCGAAAATATCAAAATAATCGTGCGTACGTACGTACTTTGGCACAACAGCTCTTTACGAACAAAGGCCTACCAGCAGCGTCCCAGCCTCGCGGCCAAAGGTTATAAGGGATTCGTGTGGTTAGCACATAGCCATCCCTACACTGTATTCTGAGAAGTGAGCACTCTCATCGTCACGCAGCAACAGATGCTGTGACATTGCAAGGAAAAAGCACAATTAATTTCCCGACCGAGAATCGAACCCCGCACGCTAAAGATCGAGGGCTCCAAAATATTAGTAATGGCCAGATATTTCGACAAAAGCCATTCCATAATATATGCAAAATTAATGTCAATGGTAATGGCAAATGACGTTTTCAAATTATTCTTTGTACTTAAAAGAAAGGAAATAAATAAATTATCTTCGTTTTACACTTCGCCATTGGCAGGCATTAAATCCACGATCCACAAGTTTCTTGTTTCTCCGTTTCCCTCCGTCTCCCTACCTTTTCTCTTTAATCATTAACCCTAGATTACAAAGGCGCCCTGTACCAAGCATTATTAAAAAGGCGTAGTCTGGCAGACTACTTTGGGTAAAAATAAAGAAAAAACTCATTTTTACTTCGAAATACTAAATTTAATGGATGCAAGATGTATGATATAGAGATACAAAATACATTTCAAAGGGTTTTATAAATACACCTAAATGACTTGACTCTCACAGCAGACACGTGCTAGGTGCTGCTCATACACGGCTTTTGAGGAGCGTTCGCAGAAGTACCTCGTCACGCGACCTACTTTATAATCGCCATTTTACCCTTATGGTTGTTAAATGTTCAGAACAAAAGTGAAATGCTACAAGTCAAGGATTTTATATTCATTATTTACAATACTAGTCAATATAGCAACAAAGATATTACTGACGTAACTACAAAGGCGTAGTCTACTTGACGACGCGTGTTAAAATGACGTATGCCAGAAATAGGCAAGCGCACAACGTTACGTGTGTTTCACTGGTTAGTCACACAATGAAAGTACACTGAGTGTCAAAAACAGGGAGTGAGGGTAAGGGGTTGGGGGAAGCTTTCGACATTAGTTGCATCGTCTGACACACACTGCCTTTGCAATCCAGGGTTAATAGAATTCACTAATTCAAATTGTTCGTCGTACTAGTCTTCTCCGACCGGGAAATGATCCTAGGTCTCTTGGTTGACGCCCAGTTGCTAAACCTTCAAGGAGGCAGGTTAGTGACAATTAAGTATTTAGTGAGGAGCGCTGTTGGTAAAATTTAGTAACAGCAATGATTCGCTCTCATGCAATAGGAAATCGGTAAACAAGCTACATGTTCCATTTGACAATACTACAGATTTCCGGAGATGTTACTAACCCTTCATCTCTCATATCTGGCAATATGAAAGCGAGGAAATGGAGCGCAGACAGTTGTATGCGCCTTGAATGATCGAAAAAAGATGTTTATAGCAATGTTATTCGTTCTTAAAGTAATTCATTTGAACATGTAAAAGCATTTGAACATGCAAAACTCTGCTGTGAGATTCGAATCATTTAGGTCTTCCTATAAAACCCTTTGAACTCGTGTAAAGCCTTGTTCTGTCGTTAGTTTATGGAAAATATCGGTGCCCAAAAGTGGGGAGTTCTAAATTTGTTAAATACGCTTCGTGTGAAATAGTGTTCAATTGGTTCTTTTTTAAAATTGAAGTTTGAACAGCAATTGTTACTAATGTAATTCACAATATAAGAAATGGCAAATAACTTTTCACATTTCCAATAGCACGCAGCAATAAGCGCTCACCAACTATATCTCAGCAATGAGGAATTTGCAAGGGTTCAGAGGGGACAAACGATTATTCTCTAATTGTATCTTTAAAGAACAAAATTAAGCAACATTATTTTCAATTAGTTTTTTCCACATTTCTTTCTTTCACGAATCACAATACCCTATCATTAAATTGTTCAATTCACTGAATTGTTGTTTGAAGAAACTGTTACCTTTGCATCAAACAGTCAATTTCGTCATACTTATCCGAAGGCTTATCCTGTATTGGGCAGGTTGTACGAAAGATAGTTCCCATAACAGCATTAGCCACAGTAGGTAATACGTTGTATAAGTAAGTTGTTTGAAATTTCGAAATAAAGTATTTCGAGGAAAGCGTTAATTCATTTGCAAAAAAATATAAATAATAAATAAATAATAATAATAAATAAATGAATAAGTAAATAAATAAAATATATAAATAAGTAAATAAATAAATAAGGGGCAGGATAGGATAAGAAATGGGAAAGAAAGATCGCGCGCGGTCCTTAGGTATCCTATTTGTTAGGGAACTGCTCCAGCATTCGCCTGGGGTTGATCACAGAGAACACGGAAAACTACCGATCAGAGCAGCTGGCAGCTAGCATTCTGCTCCATATAGCGGCTGAATTCGACCTAGCCATCTAGCTAGTGTTGAAAATACAGTGAACATCGGAACCCGAACCTCCCGATCACAGGCACTGCAGTGACATCAGTTGGTGACCTGAGCCACCTTTCTCGGCATGGGCTTTAATAAATCAATGTTTGAAACATAGATTAAAACATAAATAGATGTTTTGAAAACATCGATATCACATACCTAATCGGTATCTGGCAAGTGTTCGAGGGCCGCCGCGAGCAGTCGAGAGTCCAGAGTGAGCTGTTTGCGCGTGCACCGCAGGAGGGGTGGGAGGCGGGCGGGCGGGCGGCAAGCCGTACCGGGAGGGGGAGGGGGAGGGGGCATTGTGCAAGGTGCGGGGCAGTGCCGAGGCAGTTGCGGAAGTGGGAAGCCGATGGTCCACTTCGATATGGGTGATTGATGAGATTACTCCTGAATGTCGCACTACTTTAACTGAAGAAATTATGTGGTGGGAGATAGAAGAATGTTGGTACACACACGTGGGCGAACCGCATCGTTTGAGTCGGCTGTTCATCTTGCTTATGTGGAATATATCCTCTCTTAATTTTGGCCACGTCTCCGACTGTAGAGTTTCCTGTTTCGCATTCTTGCCTTGGGTGAATTTATCGATGACAAATGACTCCAAGCATGCAGGTGATGTTGTGTGTTGGTTAAATCAAAGTATATTTATTTAAATGTACAGTTGCGACTATTGATACGTGACACACACATGGTTTGAACAAAAACAACAAATACATTAAAAGTACCAATACCCACAGTATATCTCGAAAATAAATTTTGCTTCTGCATCTTTTTCAATAAGCATGTCACGAAAAATAGGAACAAGTAAGTTTTGTCACATTTGTATTTCATATGCTTTTGTCATCAAGTGAATGTCACTGTCTTAATCCCTCCCTGTTAAGAAAACGTCTGGATCGTGTTGCCATCGAATATGCGAAAAACATGTTTTAATGGGGAAAATAAAATTTATTTTCAAGGTAGATGCACGCAATAAATGCAAGACATATGCAAAATGGTTAATAATGATTCTAAATAAGTTATTAAGAAAGATTTGTATTGAAAATAAACTGCACGTTGTACATCCTGCCTTATACTCACGTTCGATGCATACAATTTATATATATATGAAAAGTAATTTGAAAAAATATGTTAAGTCACTCGTAAGCAAGTTGATTCCTAATTGCAGACAAAATAAAAGTGCATTGTCACATCTTTAACAAAAATACGCGCTAACAACGTAGATATATCCGATGCGAGCTTAACGCGTAGTTAGCCATCCACAGTAACAGAACACAACACATTGAAAACGCAACAAAGTGTTTCTGAGAAGTCCCCAGTACCGGCGTTTTAGCGCGCTTTGTAAGGAAGCACAGACGTTCCAGCTCATCTGTTGGAGGGCGAGTGGGCAGGCACAGGCCGGCCGGCCGAGAAGAATAGGCGGCGAAGGAGGGGGCGGGGCGGGGAGGGGCGGGGAGGGGGTGGAGACGGGGGGGGGGAGGCCGACCCTGGCCTTCAAGGAGAAACCGGTCCACAACATTCGGACGCGAGCAGCTGAGAGACACCGAGGCGGCGAAGAGCCAACGAGCAGAGATGAGCTGCGAGCCAATCACACCGGCGATAGACAGTCATTACCCGCGGGAACCTGCAACGTTGCCGGGCCGCGCAAACAAGCTATGTTCAGCTCTGAGCTACGACCGTCAAATTGCTGAGATTACTTCGTCGAGTTCACTTGCCAGCGCTCGTTGCCCGCAGCTCCGAGAGGTCAAGTTGATCGCGTGTACTGCAAGGAAGGTAATGCTCCGGGTAAAGGGGAAACGAGGAATTTTGAAAACTACATCAGCTCTATTCTCATTATCAAGCGCGTTCTTACTAATGATATCACGTCTGGGTCATCATCGAGCTCAATTTCTGGATGCAGGGAGAGGAAGGAGAAAAGCGAACATTTCTTGAACGTTAAAACACGATGTCTTACTGGTAATATTATCGCAAGACGTTGGAACATTAAAAAAAAATCATTTTAAGGTGATTGAAGAATTCCGTGCATTTCGCCACTAAGCCTTCATGCACAAGTCAAAGCGCTATTGGGCAAAAGCATTTCTCTCGCAAAATTAATTTCCTACTCTCTATACTAAGCAATTAACAGACGTGAAATACTCGTAATTTCCAGTTGAAAGGCGAACAAAAAGGTTAACGTTGTCACATTCTGCGATAGTGAAAATGTGACCATGTACAAATCATACGAGCCTTGCGGCAAAACAACCAATTGAATTATTTAAGCACAGCATGCAACGAATTACAACGCAAAAAGCTGATGTAAAAGAGATATTCGGCAATCGCATTAATGCATGTACTTGCGATGAGAAGTGCGAAGTTACTAAAAGTGTTGAGATTCTCAATAAACAAAACTTCTCAAGAAACCTTAAAGAATACAAGCCTAGAGCAGGATTTCCTCTATACGTTTAGGAAATTAGTTGGTGGAAAGTTATGCGAAAGCTCTCAACACCCAAGGACGAAACAAAGAGCGTGCGTTATTTTTAAGAACCAAGAGGTACTACTTAAAATTTGAGAGATTTTTATAAGCTTATACACACATCGTGAGCCGCAATGTTCAAGATTTTTATCTTTACCGTATTCCGTTTAATAGTCATTTTCGAAACTACTGCAGTGAGTCTTTAGCAAACGACTGAAATGTAGATGCCTTTAGCGACGATAGGAGACGAGTCCAGCATTTAAAATGAACTCGCTTGAGGCACTTTCATACGAGGAACTTACATTACGTTTTTTACGAGTTCATGAAAACCTACAAATTTATAATCTTGACATCATTCTCGATAAGCAGCAGCCATTATGATTCATATCGCTCCAGTGTTTTGTTTAATTTTCTGCGCCCGTAGCTTTGTTTAATTTTCTGCGCCCGACGTGCTTAATTGCACTCTATTCATAATTAATAAAAAAACAAATCCAAGCGCTTTGTCAAAAAGGTAGGACAACTGTGTTCCAAATAACAATTTTTTTAAAAAATCGAAAAGAAACAATCAGAAAAGCAACTAAGGGTTCCACCTAAAATGTACCGATCGAGAGAACTATGACTGAACTCGACAGTCATAAAGGACACGCTTCAGGGGGGCGGGGGAAAAAATCCCGGGAACTCGCCCAGCTCAGCTGAGGAATGCGAGGCGTCACACAGGTGCGAATGGCCGGCCGCACGCTGGCGGGACAGGCAGGGGCGGGGCGGGGCGCACCGGGCGGGCCGGGCGGGGCAGGGCGGGGCGGGGAGGGGCACGCGGCCCTAGAGCCCGGCGGCGAGCGCATCGCCAAATCTCCCCTCCCCTCCCACCCACCCCGCCTTTCCCGCGCGCCGCCACTCTTTTATTTCTCCCGGCGGGTCAATCAGCATATTAACTCCCCCGGCGCTGAGCCTTCTGCCCCGCGCCCCGCTCCCCGCCCCGCTCCGCGCCGCGCCCCACCCCGCCCAGCCCTCGCCCGGGCGCGCTTTTGACACGCGGGCCATCCGGTATGACGCAACTCGATTAGAGCCGACACAAAAACCAAATTGAAAGCCATTTAGACACTTGTTAAGATTAGAACGAGGCACTGAATGGATCGCGGCGCCGGGCCGCCCGCTGCGAGCCTCCGAGGTCGGCGGCGGCGGCGGCGGCGGCGGCGGCGGCGGCGGCGGCGGCGGCGCGCGCGGTCCCCGCCGCCCCCGCCGCCACCCGGCCACCTGGCGGCCTCGGACAGCGCTCGCCAGCGCCACCGACAGCCAAGGGCCCCGCCGCCTGCCTCGACGCGCCGGGTTGCAACGCGCCGGGAGAAAAATGCGCAACGTCAGCAGGAGTAGATAGCACGAAACTAAAGGGAGAGCTGTGGTGTTTACGGAGATGCACGGGTTTGACTGAGATTACGCTTTCCTAGAAATGGGTGACTCAGAAATCTGAATTGGTACGCCTGTATGTGAGGTATGTATTGTCCTGGAATAGCAACATCCTTAATATAAAAACTATTTACCTGGCAGATAAGTGGCAATCTGATTTATTGCAATTGTAATACAATGTCGCTCACTAGCGCCACTGACTGACAAGGCGCTAGCCGCCTGTTGCTGTGACTGCGCTGCATCTCTGAGTTATCACTTATGGGAGAGAAAACTATGTAATATCATATGTCATACACAGGATGAAACAAAATGGAGAGCTATTACAGAGGAAAATACTTTCACTAAAATTTCGTATTCCAGAAATTAGTAGATTGGAAAAACAATCTTTGGATGATGATGCAATAGACATTTGGGCTCTGGGAATTGCGGTGTTTCTTAGGAATATTCAACTGGAAACATGAGTGCACAAGTTGAAATACTTTTTATAAAAGCGATATAAGTATACAATGAGTGATCTACGAATAGAACAAACAAGTAATATGTTTGAAAATTATGGCTCATTTAACATATTTTATCAGTAAGAAAATATCCAAACAGCACCATTACTTCGATCTGCTTTTATTTAGTCTTAACTTTTTCATGTGATTAGTTCTGGGGAGTGGTGTGTGTTATAGGCATATAATAGAGTCAAGCAGGCATGGCAAAGTCACGAGCAAGGTAACCAACTACCTAACTAGACATCGTGGACCCTTTGTCAAGAGCAACAGCCGCAAGGTTTAAAAGTAAGGGTAGGACAAATTTCTCTGGGGCGGCGGTAAGTCCCTGAATACCGGACTCATGACGGTCAAGGAAGCCTCTTAGAAGACCGTTGAAGTTGTGGACCCAAATTTAGAGATATTAGTACCTATATCCTCTGCTATAGAAAATAAATTATTTATTAGCATAAAGTATATCAGTAATATTTTAATTTATCCATTGAGAGTGAAATTACACGTATGAACGGAACGGATCTTCGTTTCGTAATCGCATTTAATCAGATTAGGAACAAAGATCGTTGAAAGAGCTGTCCTCCCGAAAGACTGATATAATACATTCAAGATGTTTCACTAGAACAGACAGACTACATTGAGACATGTTAAATAATTTCATATTATTGTCATGCACAATAAGTAACATAATAAATTAATAAAACGTCTCCCAAAAAGAAAACAAGAAAAGCATTTTCGAATATACTTCAGGGCCTTGACAAAAATGATGAAGCAAGTCAAAATGTAAAAAGAAAACAAATGAAATGAAGTAATAGGTAATGAAGAATATAATAAATATAATTCAAATTTCAGTTGTTTGCTAGAAAACAACAGGCAAACATATTTTTGAACAAATCGCAACCACTCGCAGTGATTTCGAGCGCGTGTCGCGCTTATATTACCCGCTCGAGCATGCGGTTGTTCACCCCTTCCTGGATTTGGAGAAGAAACAAGAGCGGAGTCGGGAGAAATTGCCGATGCCTGCACATTCTGACACGCCTGTTGCAAAGTATAATACTAAAAAATCTAGATATTTAATACAATTTATTCAGAAACAAACAAATCCACACACGTGTTACACCATTATTATTATTATTATTATTATTATTATTATTATTATTATTATTATTATTATTATTATTATTATTATTATTATTACAGTATTATTATTATTATTATTATTATTATAGTATAAATTATTTTAAAGTTACTTTGTTTTAATACTCCTAGTTGTAAAATGTGAATTGTAGTGTTCTGCCTCGAGGTTGCATAAACCTATCTGTGGGAATAATATTTATTATTAACTGATCATCACCGACAGGTTTCCTGTCTTGAAATAAATCATATACTTCAACAACACCACCAATACCGCCAGCAGCGCTTTGTCGATCATAATATCTACAGGTTTCTAAATAAAATCGTTACTTTTATGTATCCTTCTAGATATAAACCCTTTTGTAATAGGAAGTATAAGATGTAAAATTTCGCCCTTTGCATTCAAATTCCCAATGAATCATTGAAAAACAATAAGACGAGAAAAGCTCTCCGAACACGGATTTTTGTTTCATCTTTGCAAGCATAATACATTTTTTGAAGAGATATTACGAGCTTGCTATAAATTCCAAACCATCTGTTTTGAAATAAAATTAATTTTTAAATCAGCTCAGTGGCTCTTGAATTTTGCAACGTGACCTTTGATACGCTCAAGTCTTGTTTTTCCTCTCTGAAGCATATACAAATTTCACCTCATAATTTTTAGACATTTATCACCAAAAGGGAGTATCTTCAAGCATACTGCGGTGGACGGAGACGACAACGGTGAAAGGAGACGACAACGGTGAAAGGAGACGACAACGGTGAAAGGAGACGACAACGGTGAAAGGAGACGACAACGGTGAAAGGAGACGACAACGGTGAAAGGAGACGACAACGGTGAACGGAGACGACAACGGTGAACGGAGACGACAACGGTGAACGGAGACGACAACGGTGAACGGAGACGACAACGGTGAACGGAGACGACAACGGTGAACGGAGACGACAACGGTGAACGGAGACGACAACGGTGAACGGAGACGACAACGGTGAACGGAGACGACAACGGTGAACGGAGACGAAAACGCTGAACGGAGACGAAAACGGTGAACGGAGACGAAAACGATCAAAGGAGACGAAAACGGTCAAAGGAGATGAAAACGGTCAAAGGAGACGGCAGTGATCAGGCGGCAGTTGGCAGCACCATTGGTCGCGGCGGGGGTCGCGACGTTGTGCAGAGCGGGGCGGGGCGGGGCGGGGCGGGCCGGGGAGGGGCGGTGGCGGGCGGCGCGAGCGACAGCGATGGCGCGGGAGGCGGGGAAGCAGAAGTCGGCGCGCGGCCCAAGCGGGTCCATTAGGAAAATGGTGCGCGATAAATGGAGACTAGATGGACAAAACAAAAACTACATAGAGGCAGGCATGTGGCAGACGCGATGGCGCAAGGATTAGTAAGCGCTTTGAGTGGTGAGATGCTGCTTCCGGAGCAAAAAAATGACGAAAAGCGATCATTAAAAGAAATAAACACTGTGAAAACGAACGAGCACTTATCTTGGGTGGAAAGAACCACTTACTGACAATGTCCGGAAGAATGTGGCTGTCGCAAGCATAGGCTTTTAAGAGCAAATAGTTTGTAGTTCATAACCATTTACTACGTCATATTTGCCATCCTCTGCACATGCAAAGAAAAAATGAATAAAAGAAATACTTTTTCATAGAACAATTTATTTTTCTTGATATCCACGTTGTTTTCATCTCCACTCATTATGGTTGATAATAAGATAAGAGGAGGTTGAATGAGAGCAAGTGTCCAGCAATGACGTTTTCAAGTTCCATCTTTTATAGCTCCTGTACTTATGGGAGAAAAAGTCATTTTAACTTCTTGTTTCTCTTCACGAACAAATTAGCACAGTTCTTAATGATAAACATGTATTCAAATATATCCACCAAATAAATGATAATGATAATAGAAATATATAATAGATGATTGTAGATGATATAGATAGATGTATATATGATAATAAATGATCATTTGAATACGTGGTTTCATCATACGTAAATACTGAGGCACTATGATGCTTCGATTCCTATAAGACTATCCTGAATCTTCAACTTCAAAAAAAAATCACGTTATATTTTGTGTCGTCACAATTTCTCTTACAATGTCCTAAAAATTTCAATAACCGACAATCACGAAACATCACATTCCCCGGGTACCAAGTTATTAAACTCAAGTACTTGATATATAACCAAACAATAATCTCGATTTTAAACCTGGATTTAAACATTACATACATATAGTAGTGAGCAGTCCTCTTTCGTCAATTTGTGCAACGTATTTTCAAAGTTACGACTGCAGCAATTACGTTGTTTTGAGATCCAACTACAGCACTTGCACGCGAATGGCGTTGCTTTGTGCATCACCCACACGCACCCTTCCTCAAGCAACGCTCCTCTGCGAACTACCCTGCGCCGTCCCCCGATGTCGCGCCCCGCCCCGCCCCGCTCCACCCCACCCCGCCACTCGTAACAGTGGCAGTATCGCGCCCCTCCTGCCGCCGCCGCCGCCGGGCAGTTATTTACTGCGGAAGTTTCCTGGCCTGGGGTTCGATAGAGAAAACAGCGGCAGCTGCGAGTGCCGCCCACACACCGCCACGCCACCCCCCTACTTCCCAGCTCTCTCCTGCCGCTGCTGCCGCCTCTGCCAGCCCGACAATCACGATGCCCCCGCCTTCAGACTGGGTCTGGACAGCCCGCCGCCGCCGTTGACACGCATGCGACATTTCTGCCAGCATCCGACATTTCTGCCCGCATCCGACATTTCTGCCCGCATCCGACATTTCTGCCCGCATCCGACATTTCTGCCCGCATCCGACATTTCTGCCCGCATCCGACATTTCTGCCCGCATCCGACATCTCACCCCGCTTCCGACATGTCACCCCGTCTCCGACATCGCTCCCCACCTCCGACATCGCTCCCCACCTCCGACATCGCTCCCCACCTCCGACATCGCTCCCCACCTCCGACATCGCTCCCCACCTCCGACATCGCTCCCCACCTCCGACGTCGCTCCCCACCTCCGACGTCGCTCCCCACCTCCGACATTTCTCTCCGCTTCTAATACCCAGACCCACCCTTCCCTGACGCCGTAATCCACCACTCCCACCCCCTCCTCCAGACACGCCCACCTGCGGCAACCTCGACCACCAACACCGTCCACTAGCCACGCTCTCCCCAATCCCACCTCCACCTCTACCTCCACCCTCCGCGCGGCTGGTCCCCGCGCTCCATCGTCACCTCATCGTTCGCCGCTAAGAGGCGCCCGCAGATGAAGTGCTCGGGGAGCAAATCTCGAGCGCGGGGGGGGGGGCGACGGGCGCGGCGCAGCGGAGGGCCGATGACTCCAGCCATTCTTCAAGCGACTGCGGAGCCGAGCAAGCAGGCTCCCGGCGCTCTCCAACGCCCCACCGTATCAGTCATTTTTCTAGTCGGGATCTCAGGCATTCCGAAGATGCTTATTGAGTCGAAAAACAGCATGTTCGTTCTCGTTATAACGACGTGACGTGAAAATATTTTTATAAAATATATCTTTTTTTTATAAAAGAACGCATCTGTATAGTAAGATAACTGAATTTTCTTCAATTAAAGACACATCCCAAAATATATATGTTACAATGATACACATTTGAAAGTGTGGTAAATAGACCAGCAGAAGATTTTAGAAATAGTTATAACAAGAGAAGGGAAAGAAGGATGAAGATAATTTGCCTAATGCTTAGGAAACATTTAAAATAATTCTTGATTAATTCGTAATGTGAAGTGAAAAAATGTCTGAAAACTGTTTCAACTGCGAATACTATCACATTCGTAGCTCTTTTAAATGGGGTAGCTGGAAATAAACCTGTACAATGGTTAAATAGATTATCTTCAAGTGATTGTCGTTTGAGATAAAAGTTATTGTGTACACTGGGGAATGAGATGCCTTTAATTCGTGTATTTAAATTGTGATTGCAATATAAAATATCTTAATGGAATCTTCCCAACGTAAATAAGTAAATATTAAGTAGGGAGATGATAAGTAAACAAGTCTCTCATCGTCAATCTGACATATCTTAATGAAATTATAATGAAGAATTATATTTAAAAAAAGATTTAATAAAAGTACAATTAAAAAATGACATTTCAAATCACGGTCAATAAGACGAGCGTGTTTAAAAAGACGCAAATAAAGAAATAATTGTAACCGTTATCAATCTGACTCAATGAATTGTATGACTCACAATTTGTATTAGACGTCTGCACTTCGCAGACAAAAACATATATTTGAGTAGATTATGAATCAGTATCAGTTGAGCATGATTCTTAGGCAGAGCAGGCAAATTTCCTTAAGTATTCCTTAGTGCTATCACCCAAATAAATATTATATACCGAATTTTTAGGAAACCAGAAAAAAAATACGAATACGCAATAAAGTGGTGTTTATCGTAAATCATTAATGGTTCACGCGGCTTTCTTAAACGGAACAAATAAACCCCTCCCACTACAATCTTTCGCGCTCTTTCGCGCAGAGAATTATTCCGCACGTTCGCCCTCAAACTGCGGCGTTGAACAACGTAAACCGCTCGTTTACAGCGCAATTCTTCCCCGTGGCGTTCGCCACCCGCCACCCGCCAGGCGCACACGACCGCCGCGGGCACGGGGGGGGGGCGAGGGGGGGGGGAGGGAAGGGGAGGGGGTCGCGAATCGGCGATTTGCCGAATTCCCGCGTGGGGCACGGGCGGAGGCGGAGGAGTTCGCAATTGAGGGGTGGAGGGGTGGGCAGGGGAGGGGGCTGGAGAGAGGGCGGGGGAGGGGCAGGAGAGAGTGCGGGGAGTGGGAGAGGAGGGACAGGGAGAGGGGCAGGGAGAGGCGGGAGAGGGGCAAGGCAGAGAGAGGCGGGGGAGGGGCAGGGCAGAGAGAGGCGGGGGTGGGGCGGGGCAGGGAGAGGCGGGGGAGCGCACGGGCTGCGGCGGTGCAGACAGAAGACGCGCGACCGGCGCGCGCGCGCTTTGTAAGGACACGCGCAGGCCGAACCGCCGAAACAATAGGCCGCGTTATTTATTATTTGGCGCGCGGGTGGTGGAGGCGGGGGCGGAGGCGGGGGCGGGGGCACGGCGCGCTGGCCAATGTACGATGCGGCGAAGAGAAGTGATGGGTAAGGAGCGAGGCGCAGAGCGGGTCTCACATCAGGGCGAAGCACGACGGGAGGAGGCATGAGAGAGCGGAGGGAATGAAGAGGTGAAAGCGAGGCAGGGAGCGGTGCTGGAAGGAAGGAAGTGCGGTGGGCAAAAGGAAAAACGCTGTGGAATGGGCGTGCAGAATTAGTACTAATTAACAAGCGGAGAGTGAGCGGGGTGTGGCTCGAAGTGTGGAACGGAACGGAGCGCGGATTGGGGTGGGGCGGTGACTGGTTCTGTGCGCAGAATGAGATAGGGAGCGATGCGGGAAAGCATTCGAGGTTACGAAGGGAGCGCGATGCGGAGGCGAGAACGTGGCGGAGGAGGGAGCGTGCGGAGGGGCGAGAGAGCGAGGACGAGGTTGGTTTTGAGATTGATTAGTGATTCCGGGAGCGTCAACTGTTAAAATCATTTGTCCCCTACGTGTAGTGCATGTTTTATCGTGGCAGGTGACGGTGATCTCCCACGCTGGATGGTGACATCTGTCGCCGACCTACACTTTGGCTGGCGGAGTTTTTCCTTCTCTGATTTCTTCTACCAGCCTGGCTCCGCCTCACCCGGGAGACGCTCCAGGAACCAGACCGATCTCCGGACAGGGATGGAAGTGTAGCGCATGTAAGCGTGTGTAAATAAAATGCGAATAGGACAATACAGATGAAGGAAAGATCGGGCGCGGTACGTGGCCCGTTTGTCAGGGTACTACTCCGGCATTCTCCTGGGTTGATCGAATAAACCACATGAAAACCACCGATCAGAGCAGCCGGTCGCAAGAATGTTTCTCCAGACAGCTGTTGAATGCGACCTGGCTGTGTGCTCGTATCTAGTGTCGAAAATCTGCACCCGTCGGAACTCGAACTCAAGGGCGCGCGGTTCGGCGTGCGGAGCAAGGACTGGAACGGAGATGTGAGGGGCAGCGAGCGAGGCGCGGACGCAGATGACACGCGTGCGCGCTGCGAAGCGGTGCTGTGCGGAGCGGAGCGCAAACCGGAGTACGGAGCGGAGCGGGGAGGTAGTCGCGACGCGGCGCAGAGCGGGATGGTCAGAGGAGCGGAGTGCAGAGCGAAGTGGAGGACGAGCGAGGTGCAATGCGGGGCGGAGTAGAGCGTGGAGCGTGGAGCGGGGTGCGGGGCGTAGTGTGAAGCCAGACATGTGGTGGTGCGAGGACCGGAGCGGTGAGCGGCGCAAAATGCGGAATGGTAGGGGGGCGGGGCTGCGGAGAGCGAGGGCGCGGAGGACGCGGCAAGAGGGAGGCGGTGGGCGGCGCGGGGCGCGGAGCGGAGCGGAGCGGGGCGGGGAGGAGCCCGGTGTCATTACGGCGCCTGCCTTATTTACGGCGCAAGCCATAAAGGGTCGATTGTTCTTCGCGGGGAAATAGGTCGCCATTGATTGGAAACTGAAACAGCAGACAATGGTACAAAATATAAGATGCGCGCGCCCGCCCTCGCGCCCTCTCCTCCTCCCCTCCCCGCGCCTCCACCACTCTCACCCTCTCCGCCTCCTTCTCCGCCCGCTCTCCCGGTCTGCATCGATTTCTCCCGTCCCCCCTTCCCTCGATATTAGCCCCCTAACTCAGCCGCGACACCGTGATTACAATCTAAATTAATTATTTCTGCCTTTAATTGCTTGCGTGCTGCGTTTTCAGGGTCAGACGCAAGGGCTCATTATTCGCTGGCCCGAGGCGCGGCCTCCGAAATTCATTGAAGTCTGAATTTTTAACTCGCCGCCGCCGCCCGATAGGCCTTCTCCGCCGCCGCCGCCCCCGCCCCCGCCGCTCAAAGACGGAGGCCGCCGTTCGAGCCGCGCGTGGAATGCAGGGGCCGCCGGAGGGGGGCAGCGGGGGGGGGCGGGGGTCGAAATTAATAAAACTGGGCTATTGTCCCCGCCACGTAACGAGGGGAGCGGTGATTAAAATCCTTATTTTGCCAAGTTTAATTTGGCGGCGGGCCCCGGGCACGCGGCGCGACGGCCGGCAGGGCGAGTCGGCGGGGACGAGGTGGGCAAAAGGGGTTGGGGAGCGTCGGGCACCTGACCGCCCTTTGAAGGGCCCGGGGAGAGTGCGGGAAGGGCAACGCCCACTGTCCTCGGCCGGCCCGCCTGCGCGCTAGTGAGTGAGCGAGCGGGCGCTATCGGATTTGACAACGCCCCCTCTTGCCCCTGGCACGCGCCGTCTCGGGCCCATCCTCGGATATTGCGTCCCACGGCGCTTCCAAGTGCGCTCAGCAGCGCGGCGCGGACGCAATCAAATGCCACACCCCTCGAGGACCAGCGAGGTTCTCGCGAAAGCTAGCTTTTGCGTCCTATCTCGCACGACCCCGATACGTTAATTTCGCACTGAATTACACATTCTTGAAGAGAATGATATTAATATTAAACAAAATTGTTTTCAGGGAAATTAGTCGTTTTTGAAAACTTTGGTACAAACTGAGTTCTTCATAAGATTTAATTCACTTGTATTATAAGCCTGCTAGGCCAACGTTGGGTTATGATTCAGCAAAAATGACTCCTCGGAATAAAAGATCTGTCCATGATATTTTTCGAATTAATTCTGATATCTTGCCCTTGCTTTTAAAGCATAACATCGATTGTCGACGTAAGTGCAGAAGGAAAAAAACAATGTAATTTATCGAAATGTTACTTATGTTTTGAATGAAAATAAATTGTAAACGTTTTATTTTCCTACAGGCTTACAATTGAGAATCGGCGATAATACGTTTTTTTGAATGATTTCACAAGATTATACAAGAAAGTACAATGAGTTCTAAATGAAATATTATAAACACTTTTTATACGATGATTAAAGATGTGTTCTTGCTCGTAAGCAAAAATCTAAATCGCAATTACAAAAGTGAATTAAGTACTAACATAGTGTAACAATTTCAATATTTAAAAAGCAGAGAAAATCACTGAAACAACAGAACGAAATCATAAGATAAATGTCCCCCAACAATGTTCAACAATCAATTCACTTCGTATCTTCTCCCACACTATAACAAACCAATTTTCACTGCATGGTGTACGGGCACCTCGAACTAACGGCGCCAATCCTAAAAAGCCCGAAAGAATTTCTAAAGCAGGTACAGAGAGCATCTTTAAGACACGAAAGCACGTCACGTCAGACGCAGTTCTTCCAACCCTTAAAGCGGGCACCCTGACCACGGGCACGCCAGAAGCGCGCGGAGGGCCGAGGCCCGTGGCGCGGCGCAGGGACTTCGGGCTGGGCGCCGGATGGAGCGCCGCGACGCCGCGCAGGCAGCGACCCGCGCGCCGGCAGCTGCAACTCGGGGCGCGCGGGTTCGTCCGCCGGCCGCGACGCAGGAATGTGCGAGGCGAGGCGGGGCGGGGAGAAGCGGGGCGGGGCGGGGCGGCACGGGACGCGCAAAATTAATAAAAGCAGGGGTATTGTCCTTAACAGCGTAACGAGGGGGGTTCGCAGTGATTAAAATCCTTATTTTGCCAAGTTTAATTTGGCGGCGGGCGTCGCGCCGGAGGGGTCGCGGAGCGAGGCAATAACAGCACCTTGACCGCCCGTGTCCCCCCGGCGCCCCGGGGGCTTTTTATCGGGGGGGGGGGTTGCTTCGTGTAAATGAGCGCGTGCACGTGTCGGCCGCTGGACGCGCACTGCCGAGTGAGCGGGGCGGGGACGGAGGGCGGGGGACGGGGGGCGAGGGCGGCGCGGGAGCGGTGCGGGGCTGCGCGGGGGCGGCGCGGAGGCGGCACGGGAGCGCGGGGCTGCGCGGGGGTGGCACGGGGGCGGCGTGGGGGCGGCGCGGGGGCGGCGCGGGGCGGCGCGGGGGCGGCGCGGGGGCGGCGCGGGGGCGGCGCGGGGGCGGCGCGGGGGCGGTGCGGGGGCGGCGCGGGAGCGGCGCGGGGGCTGCGCGGGGGCGGCACGGAGGCGGCACGGGGAGCGTGGGGCGGCGCGGGGGCGGCGCGGGGGCGGCGCGGGGGCGGCGCGGGGGCGGCGCGGGGGCGGCGCGGGGGCGGCGCGGGGGCGGCGCGGGGTGGCGCGGGAATGGCGTAGGGATGGCATGGGGGCGGCGTTGGAGCGGCGCGGAGGCAGCGCGGGGGCAGCGCGGGGGCGGCGGGGGGCGGGGCGGCGCGGCGCGGCGCGGCGCGGGCGTGATGCAAGGCGGGGGTCGGGCGGAGTCAAAGAGAGGTGAGCTCGGGACAGGGCAGGGGTGTGGAGAGGGCAAGGAAGCGGTAACGGTGGCGGCAGGGGACGATACGGCTGTCGCGAAAGGCGAAGAGATGGAGTTGGAAACTGTTTAGATGGGGTTGAGGTGATGGTGGTTGGGGATATCGCAATGGAGAAGGCGCACAAGGTGGGAATGGAAACGCGAAATTGGGCAACTATGTTTGTGGGGATGGAATTGAAAGCGGAAACGCAGGATATAGTCCGCGGCAACTGAGACGACGGCACAGCCGTGTATGGCGAAGACGAAACATACGATACAGAGGAGAGGAAAATGAGGGTGACTGTGCCAGGAGAGGAGGCGGTGCAGATGGCGCTGTGAGGTGCTGTGGTGATGGTGGTGGAAGAGGCGTTACCGATAGAACGGTAGGTTGCGGTGTCGGTGTCGGTTGTTGGAGTCTACTGTAGTGAATGTGGCCACGGCAGCGGCAGAGGCGGTGGCGGTAGCGATGAATATATATGAAGGGAAAGGATTGGTGACATCGTTGGCAACGACGAGGACGGTGGCGATGGCGATGGCGGTAGAAGAAGCGGATTGGGTGAGAGTCGCGAAGGCACCGTCAGTGACGTTAATGAAGGTGATAGTATGGGTGGTTGTAGTGCTAGAGGTGGTGGTGGTGGTGGTGGAGGTGGGAGTTGTGGTGGAGACTGTGGGAGTGGCGGTTGTAGTGGTGATGGTTGAATGAAGGTGAATGCGATGACTGTCTTGGTGGTGGCGGTGGTGGTAGTGGTTGTGGTTTTGGTGATGGTGGTAGAGTGGCTATCGGGCTGTCGGTGGCGCCTGTCATGGAGGTGGTGGCGATGGCCAAGGCAGTGGCGGTGGCGTTGGCGGCGGCGGCGGCGGGGGTTATTAATTAACCAGCAGGCTAATCAAGGGCGGACCGGTTCAAATGAGTCCTACATATGGGCGCCTACGCGCGCGGGGCGAGCGCCCGTGCTAATAGCGCGGCCCTCAATCCGCCCGCCGCTGCCATTCCTCCAGACTCAAATTGTTCTCCTCCTCCGACCCCTCCGCGCCGCGGACCAAACTTTATGCCACCCCTCGCCCCCGCTGCATACGCGCACAGCAGCCCCTGCGTCGCCCCCGCCGCTCCCCCATTGTCCGAGCGGGGGCGGCAGCGGGGGCGGAGGGGCGAGGGGGCCGTTTCGACCGCCCGTACCGCCGCCACCGCCACCGCCTCCGCCGCTGCGTACGAATCGATCCGCCGAGCGCTGGCGCACCCTCGTGGCGGCGGCGGCGGCGGCGGTTGCGACGCCGAGCGCTGCACCGCGACGGAGGAGCGTCCGTCGCCCTCGGCGTCGCCGTCTCGTCTCGCGAGGGAAGCTCCGCGTTTGATTCTTGTGTTGATCCGAATGGAGGAATTTTGATTAGGGGAATCGACGTCCGCTTGCCTTCTGTAAAAAACCTATACTTAAGTCTTGGTAATCCAGCCTCTGAGTGGTCCGGCCCTCGGTAGTCCGGCCCTCGGTAGTCCGGCCCTCGGTAGTCCGGCCCTCGGTAGTCCGGCCCTCGGTAGTCCGGCCCTCGGTAGTCCGGCCCTCGGTAGTCCGACCCTCGGTAGTCCGGCCCTCGGTAGTCCGGCCCTCGGTAGTCCGGCCCTCGGTAGTCCGGCCCTCGGTAGTCCGGCCCTCGGTAGTCCGGCCCTCGGTAGTCCGGCCCTCGGTAGTCCGGCCCTCGGTAGTCCGGCCCTCGGTAGTCCGGCCCTCGGTAGTCCGGCCCTCGGTAGTCCGGCCCTCGGTAGTCCGGCCGACATCCTACCTCTAGCGCTCAAATAGAAAGGACGTACGCAACAATTAATTATCTTATGTAATGTGTTGTTAGTTAGAGAAGTCAAAGAATGTCATTCATATTGAAATTGTGAGAATTTAATCACAATACACTTGAGTTCTACGGATTCTAAATGAAAACATGTACGTCTGGACTACAAATAAACTTCAAGTTTTAGAGAAGTTGAACCGAGGTTCTTTGCAGAAAGTCATCGTTGATGAGTACAATATTGAACGAGCAACCAGTTTTATTTATAAATAAATGTTCAGTATCTTTGGATTTATTAAAGTATTGTAAAATCCATTTGTTTAAACTAATTTCAAACCCTCTCAATAGTCCGGCACTTTTGCTAATCAGGAAATCCATATGAGCGAGGAATGGCCGGTTTAGCGAGATTGTAGTGTACCTCAATAGTAGTACCAATGTCTATGAGGAACATTTGCTCGTTAATACCGCTATCATACTGAATAAGACACGCGTTAACATTGTGGCTATTTCCAGTTCACCTCGAAAGTGCAAGGACAAATATTTGATGAATCACGAAGTTTTATTCTTGGACAGATTCAATTATTTGATTGTCGATTCTGACAACGATCCTTCGATTGATTTCAATTCAGGTTTTTCAGTCGTGTCACTTTGAAAAGATCAGACAATTTGCCCAATGGTAATTTTTCAAATAAATCTTTTACCTTCTCCCGGATTATACAAATATAGTTTCCCATTCTTCCAAAATTATCTTGCAAATTAGTTTCCCAGGACCGCGCAGAAGTATCAGCGCCGGGAGTAATGCGAATTGACGTTCACAGGATTTTTTGAAGATTAAGGCAGAAAAGGGAAGTGTTTTTTCTGAAATCTTTAAATAATCAACCCAAAAAGCTGTTGTGCCGTACACATTTGAGCTAGCTGTGATTAAATATTTCTTACTAAAGCAAAATTCCTTAATAAATAATGTACTAAACACGACTTGAATGAGGAATTTAGCTGTTTCTTACAGCATTCCTTAATTCCAGAAGCACTGTTTAATTAGTAAAATCAAATCGACAAATTAAGGTATTCCTATGGGGATCTTCTGAGCCAACCAAAGCGAAGCGACTGGCCCTCCTCTGCACTTGCCAGGCCGGCAGGCCACCCCCTCCCTCGCCCCCCGGTCCCAATCTTCCCAATCGCCCACGCCGCGCCTGATTAAGCCGCAGGCCTTCCCACCTCCGCTCCGCCCTCCCAGTCGCCCATCCAAAAGGGGCGGAAGGACCTCTCTGGGGCGAAGTCGCGAGTCGTCGTCCGGCGGCGGCCTGGGGGGGGGAGGAGGGGGGCGGGCGGCGCTCGCGTCAGCTGACGCGGCCAGCGCGCGGCCGCCCTCAGAGTCAACAAACATCGGATTACGAGCGGCGCGTTCCGGCCTCGCCCCCCCCCCCACGCCCCCGCCCGCCCCAGCGCCGCCCCCGCCGTCGGCGCCCCCGCCGTCGGCGAGGCAGACAGCGCGGCAGTTGTTTGGGGCCCAGCCTCCGGCGGCGCGCCCCCTCCGGAAGCCCGCGGGGCCGGGGGCGGGGCGGGGCGGGGGCGGGGGAGGGGCGGAGTGGCGCCCGGGTAGGAGCGGCGGCGGCGGGACGCGGGGGCGGGGCGGGGGTGGGGCGGGGGCAGGGCGCGGGAAGGGTTGGCGTCGTCGGCGCGCGAGGGTGAGCGAGCGCACTCATTGATCCAAGCGCGGCGGGCGGCGCGCACGCAGTACAGCGGGCGCCGCCGCGGGCGGGCGGGCGGGCGGGCGAGAGAGCGGGCGGGCGGGCGAGCGACAGGGCGGGCGGGCGAGGGGGAGGGTGGGCAGGGCGGGGTGGGCCAGAGGGTGAGTGGGAGAGCGGGTGGGTAGTCGAACGGGTGTGGGTGGACGAGCGGGTAGGGGGGTTGAGTGAGCCCGCAAACTGGCAGTGAGAAGAGGTAGCGCGGCGGGGCGGGGCGGGAGGAGAGCATGTTGGCAGGGGCAGGGGCAGGGGCGGGGTGAGGGGCCCGGGTGGAACGCGCCGGCAGACGCGCGGGTCCGCCGCCTCCGCACCTGTCCGCCAACAATATCCGGTGGCCGCGTGCGCAGGCGGGCCGCCGCGCTGTCCCCTGTGCAGCCAAGGACTCGCGGGGTTCGCGTGGCGCCGCGTGAATTGCGGTCGCAGCGGCGATTGGAACGGTACCAGACGACACTCACCACAAGGCCGAGACTTTTGCGTAGATTTTAACATTCGAAATATGTCACTTGTTTCTCATCATTACCGACATCATTCAATTAATCTATTATTTTTGTAATTATGTACCTGATGTCATTACGACTGTTTAGGAAATGAAAAATTGTTATCTTCAGTGCGTAATCTAACCACACTAGTCTGGTAACATGGAACATATTTCCATTTTCCGTCTCATTTAGCTGCAGATCGACTGGTCAAAGTTCGCCTTGAACGCAACCATGACCTTGCGCACCCG